>JAASAO010000818.1:0-33550 GCA_017311375.1 Mytilus coruscus
TATTTTAATAACTTTTAACCCCACTTTATTTTTTTTTTGGGGGGGGTGTTCCTACCGTACATAAAGGAACAGTGACCACTATACACCAAGGTCTTCGCGTTGTGGACATGTTTTGAGGATCACTGCCTCTCGACTGCTATTTTGTACGACTTTTGAGACCCTTGCAAAGCAGTTTCTGTTCTGTTTCTCGTCTCTTGAGTTTCACATCACAAAACACAACTTGTACATATCTATCTTCGGAAAATAGAGTAAATTACTTTATTTTTATCTTCAATACCGACAACAAACGATAGTATGTTTAATGTCCACTTAAACAGCTTGCTTAGTTGCTTTTATGAAAAACGGCTGTAGTTGTGAGTTTGACACAAAAACAAGGCCTAGCGGCCACTTCAAAAGCCTGCCCATTTGTGGGCGATTAAGTGTCGTCCATAAAATTTATACCACACGAATTGGGCGAGTTTTGGCTATCTAACTTTCAATTTGGGCAACTTGAAATTACTCCACTCACCTGCACCGTGGCTTTCTGTGACACACTACCATCTTCGAAGCGGCAAAGAGGAACAACAATACGTAACTGCGCATGCTCGAGATCGTTCATTTCAAAAAGTAAATTAGCCCATACCGGACGGTATTGTCAAAATTTCAATAACGGCCGGGTACCAGTCTATAAAAATAGAAACAATACTGGTCTATAAAATCCTTATTCTTATCAATTGTTCATATTTTTTATATGAGTTTATGAGTTTAACTAAAATTGCAAAACCAAATGGTTCTCCCGGAAATAAACCAATGCCCCTCCTTTCCATAGTAAGTCGAGAGGTCGTTGTGTATAAGTAAACAAGTAAATTTCCGATTACTACAATTAAGATAATATTTCTCGGGAAATTTTATTTTTTACTCAGTTATGTAAACAAAAGAAAATAATTGAATATTCGTTTAGTTCTTACAACAAAGCCAAAAAATAAACAGTAAAATATACATAATTGAGTTTGAATCGAGTTGAAATGACAGCAAATAATCTACATAGATAATATTTTTATTCAAATAATACATCTAACCCTCAAATTGTCATTTCTCTGTGGATCCTACATTGCTTAAAGTCGGCGCGTCTTTATTCACCAGCAACATCTGTTCATTAAAAAAACTTCGGATACACGAGGATACATTCTTGCGTCAAGACGGTTAACATTTTCTTCTGTATGAGTTAGAGCTAGTTTCGACCTGGGCGTCTAATTTTTAAAATTACTTCATGGAACTGCGTACTTGCAAATCTTCGTTCCCATGAAGAGTTATTGACATTTCAAACTTCATCAAAGATTCTTTCGTGGATTTAAGCTAGCTGCCTGACGGGCATCAATGTCGACAATATAAGATGTAATGAATGTATATATTCAAGTGAATTCAAGTTCTTAGGACGTTGCGCACGGTATTGGTGTCTCTTTGGAAATATGCGATAGTTAGCAGGTTATTCAAATTCAAGCTCCTTTCCTATACAATAAATATCCATGTTCTGCATATCATTCGAAAGGAAATAAACCAAAAAAATCAATTACATAGATGAGTTTGTGCTTTGTTTATTATGTAATGAAAACTTTGTTCATTTCGATGCCTATAACGTCATTTTAAGGGTGTCCCGCTGTTACAATTTTGTTTTGTGCGCGTCTTTGAAATCTCAGTGCGGATTAATTAGTTCGTAGAATGTTATATAAATTTACAACTGTATTGTATACCTTAGCGTAAAATGGCGTTATAGACGTTTTCAACTGTGAGAAAAGGAAGGTCGTCAGAAGCGTTTAGATAAGGAAGAGAAAAATGTCCCAATTAGCTCAACCCGTACAAAACCTTCTGCATTCACTTTTATAAGATATAACGGATGAAAATGGATTTTAATAATATCAGAAAATTTATACATGTCCTAAAGAAGCTATCTGAAATCATCATAATGTAACTGCGGTCTTTAAAAATATCGTCAGTTTTCTGGACAAAATAACACAAAGAATAATTCGGAGGCTTTTTATTAAACAAAATTCTACTAGATCTCATATTTTTAACACCTGTTAACTGATATGAATGGAAAATACATTTAATTTCCTCTTAAATGATATGATATTTACTTTTGTTTGAGCTGCAGGTAGAAAATCCGAAACGATCTAAGATGTCCAATAACATGTCCCCATAACCGTAATTTGACGTTCGCGTTATAATAAAGCTTAACTGTATATGACTTTTCTTGTATATTTGGCATAAAATAATTTCATGAAATGGTCTGATCTATATAAAGTAAAGTTCTCGTTTAATATGCATTAAAATGTAGAGATCTGCATTGTATCAAGGATTTAAGATGTCGAAATATTTATCTCGGATACTTCATAAAGACAAGGCTCCGGGACCATAAAAATGAGACAACTTTACATATGATCACACTCTCACTTTAAGAAAAGCAAGATACATTGAAAATGAATATGCGATCAAAAGTGAGCTCATCTTGATTATCCCCCTTAGCCAGATTATAAACGATTCCAAATAAAGCTATACACCCAATCCCTAATTCCTAGCGTTGCTATTAAAAGAATCGAAACTATACACATGAATAAAAAATCTCACAAAAAAATCTTACGAGAAAAAGTACTCCTTAGTCATGAACATTTCAGTATAACGTGCAATCATTTTTTGTCGCAGCGACTCATTTAACAAAAAATCTTATAGAAATACTCGTATGTCATGAAAATTTTAGTATAGCTTACGATCATTTTTTTTTATCTACTGTGAGTAGAACAATCTCTAGTCATCTACCTAGCAACATGTGTATGAAAAGGATGGTTATTATATCTAGAAGTTGTGTGGCAGAATGGAGTTTATTTTCTCGAATCTCCTACAGAATTGCCTGCTACATCGGCATGCGATGAGACTAGTATATTAAAATTGAAACTTTTCTTTTACATTAATTTGAGAGAGAAAGAAAGAAAGAGAGTAGCTGTCCGACAAATATGATGGATTGCACACAAACATGTAGCATGCTCCAGTGTATTAATTTACAGATATTCCCAACTCTTTCGAAAAAAGTCCCCATGCACTGGACCCCACATCTTCCAAAATTTCTTTATTTCCATATTTTTTGAAAGCGTATACTTTGCGGGAAGTTTATTATTTTTACATGAATAACCAATTTATAAAAAAAAGGAAGAGAGAATTCAAATTCTAATAAATAGACTACCTTGATTCCGCTGTGTATATACATTGAAAACTGTCTTAAGAGACCATTTAAGGGAGAGCAAAAATGTGGTTTCATATGACTGGTGGTCTTTTACACGTTCAATCTATATTAAATGCACTACAGAGGGACCTACAATTAATGGTCTTATAACACAGGATTTTGCTAAATACAAGTGGTTTCTTCAGCAGGTTTGACTGTATAGATAACAAATTGACATCATATTTTTCTCTTTTTTTATCACTAAATCAACCTCAAAAAGCCTGCTGTGTGGATCGGTGGTTCTCCCAAAACACTCCGGCTTCCTCAACCATTAAAACTGACCGCCACGAAATAGCCAATAGTGTCGAATGTGGCGTTACACACCAAAAAATCAACCAATCAATCTGCTGTGTGCAAATTTTCAATTTTTGTGTATAGTAGGTCTTTTTTTTATCTTCGCAGAACGCCACAAAACATGGCATGAATATTGATTTTTATACTTGTAAAACAATGTAAAAAGAAAATCAAAAACATTGAAACCGAAAACCCAAAAATAATCCGTTTGAAAACGGTTTTAAAAATGTCAAAGAAGATTTAGTGAAAACCGATACTCTGTAATATGTTGAAAATGGAAGCGCTAAATCAAAAATAATTTATAGTATAAAAAGTACATGAAATGCATTCCTGGTCCATAGTTGTTCGTTTCAGAAAACATTGATCCATGTGTATATATAGCAGTTACTTCAAAATACACATCTTGTCACATAAAGATAATTATATTTTTCAAAATCGGATTTCAGACTGCTGTTAATCTGTTAGGTAGATTTTGGTCTATGTAAAAAGAGTTTTCCATACTTTGCCAAATTCTATAATTTCAAAAATATAATAAAAAAGTATGGATCGCCGACCCTTTTTTGAAGCTTTAGTTTGTGAAAAAATATCAGATGAAAAGATAGCTCGTAAAATATGTTTTCCGAAAGCAAAACAATACGGAATCACAGTTCTCGTTTTCTTAGTAAATCACAAAATAGATCAATTTATTGTAATTATTAAAAGTAAGAAGATGTGGCCGTATGATTGCCAACGAGACAAACTTTCGTCAAAGACCAGATGACATAGAAGTTAACAATTTCTATATATCAACGTATGGCCTTCAACAATGAGCAAAACCCATACTTCATAGTCAGCTATAAAAGGCCCCGAAATGACAAATGTAAAACAATAAAAACGAGAAAACTAACGTCCTGATTTATGTACAAATTGTGTAAATTCCTTCATAAAATGAATTTTCTTAATTATTTGCCTGATAAAACAATCCTGATTTAAAAATTGAAATCAAATGAAAACATTTTTCTTTAAAAAAAAAAAAATAGACCCGACCAACCTTAAAATATTGAAAGTTGACAATGGCAGCATAAGAACACGTATTTCTTTTCAAACTTGATGCACATTTTATAAAGTTTTTCGTTAGGGATTTAAAAAGAATGCAATTTTAACACTTTCCTTAAACATGATAAAGATGTTAAGATTGTGGACTAATACGAGTATAACCTGATGAAATAAATAATATGAATTATAATACTAGTATAAGCCACTTTTATGAAAAAAATAAATAAAACGGACTTCTTATGAATAAAATGTTGATAAAATGAGATTATGAAAAGAAAAATATCTGGCGATCTACTACCAACATCTTTCACATAATCAGATTAATGAGCATTTGAATATTAACGTAAATTGAAAAAAATAAGGGAGAGAGATTACCAAATTACAGCAAACAAATAGAAACGTATAATTGGGGGAAAAGAGACAGAAACAAGAAACGAAATATTAACAATTTCACTAGCCAAGATTGGAGACGTCTTCTGGCAAGGAGAACATTGCTAAATTTTAAGAAAGAGAAGAAACTGAAAATACACAAATAGTAAAACAAAATTAAGAAAAATAAGACATCGAAGGTTATAAGCAAAGACAGTCAATGTGATATGTTGGAAGCACGCTCGTCCTAAGAATAAAGAGGTAGCCTCAGATTTTTCCTGCATTTGTATCACTCATAGTATCAAACTCAGTTTTAAAGTTTCAAAACGTTTTGAATTTTGAAAATAAAAGACGCTAAATAATATACAAAACTGATTATAAATCATGTTACAAGACATCAAATTGTTATTCAGTGCTAAACATTATTGTTTGAGACAATTTTTACACAAAATTAAAAATTTTGCATGTGTTTAAAATTTTGTTTTAATTCTATGGAATTTTGCATTTATTATTGCCAAGCCCGGCTTGAAAAAAAATGAAAGCATATAAAGAAGCAACTTCGAAAATCTCTGCAAAATGAATACTTGTTAGAAGAATGTAAATTCTACGGTCACTTTAAGCGGCATTTTCACATAAGTAGGTTATAAGCTTTAACGTTTGAAACTTTCTCTTGAACAAAGTAAAAGTCGTCGTTTTATTGGGAACGTCGTGTACCGCTGAGTGGTACCAATACCGTGAGTAACGTCTATAGTATGGCTCAAGCTTTGCTGTCCATCAAAAAATTGCGATTATTTTTTTATTTGTGCAAATATTTGTTTCAAACAGCGATTTTCTTAAAGAAAATAAAATTACAACACGTTTCACGTACCTCGTGTCTTCCAGAAACTGTCTAAATGCGTGTACGTAGCATTTTAACTTTCTCTATGGGAAATTAACATTGCAATGGTCGCCTATATTTTTCCGGATGTTTTGTTTGGGAGAATATATTTACGTCATCAAAGTTCACGCGACGTTACGCATAGTAATCAAAGGGAAATAACTCCTATGTAAAACGCTGACTTTGACTTGCAACCAGCTATACACTACGTGTTGTAGCAATTGAAATCAAAATAAACATCAGATGTATGTAAAGGAATTTTGTAAATAAACAAGTGTGCCATTGGGGTTCTGTTACCCTACCCTTTTCATTTAATTTAGATTTTAAAAACGTATACCTTTTCATACATTCCGTAGGTAAAATTGTTACCTTTTCCCATATTTTTTGCGTTTCATGTGGTGTATACTGTAACAGTGTAATACAGGTCCTAAAGTTTAAAAAGAGAAAATTGGTTGAAAAACCACAAATGGGAACACCAAGAAAGATGACGAAAGAAGAAATTATCGGAACTTTATTGACCTTATCATATATTTCTGATAGTTTACCCGACCGATTCAAATATTTCCAACCTTGAAAATGTGACCTATTCCAGCGGCACGTTCTATCACCTTGTATATATGAAGTGCCTCCCCCCCCCCACCGAAGATTATCATAATTCTGTATTTTATTTTATCTAAAAAACAACATTTATCACTTTCTCGGATTAACTTGCACTTTTCATTACGTTCATAATTGCAAATCCGCCACACCGTTTTTTCTGCATGTCTAAAAGATTAATTCCGAAAAAGTAATTTACAATAGAACTTTTTTTTTTAACATGGGGATATTTCTTGTTCCGCTACTGAGGATGTTTTTTTCCTTTGCGAATCCAATAGGATATATTTTGTTGAATAAAACGGTAGTTTTTATCCGATAGAATTTTTTGATATTTTAATCGGATATAATTATTATTTTGATAAATACAAATTTATTGAAGTTTCGTATGCATCTATATCAAGATAAAAAAAAAATCCCGTACAGCAATTTTGTCTGGTGAAGCGCACAATGTCAGTGTGAATTGCAAAACATGCTCTCTACCTGAAAATGCAGGTCATCCTATGAATAAGATTAAATATGGTTTGCTGGCTGTAAAAACTGTGTATGATTTGTAAATTCAAACCGAAAATGGCCAAACTATATGTTATGCAACCTTATCACCAATGAATGGGATGGAGTTCATTTTTTGCCTGTTTATGTACATTTATGATTTTGGTTTTTAAATCATTCCAATTCCGTTACATCCAAGCATTAATTGCTGCGGAATAATACAGAATATATGATAAATCAATCAAATATACATGTAGTACGTTACTTTTGTCTCTCAAATTGGTTCAACATAATAAAAGGTGAAATGTTATGTCTTGTGTGTATCCTTACCTATAAGGATCGCTTAGGCTTTATAGCTCAAAACGGTATGCCTAAGCACTTGGTTATTCTTTCTTCTTGAATAAATGAGGATAAATTCGGAAGTATGGAGTGAATTCGGAACACTTTACATTTAATTTGTTAAATAATGAAATTAAATTGAGAATGGAAATGGGGAATATGTCAAAGAGACAACAACCCGACCAAAGAGTAAACAACAGCCGAAGGCCACCAATGGGTCTTCAACGCAGCGAGAAAATCCGCACCCGGAGGTGGTCCTCAGCTGGCCCCTAAATAAAATTGTGTACTAGTTCAGTGAAAATGGACGTCACCCTAAACTCCAAAACATATAAATAAACTAAAATTTAAAAACATACAAGACTAACAAAGGCCAGAGGCTCCTGACTTGCGACAGGCGCAAAAGTGCGGCGGGGTTAAACATGTTTTGTAAGATCTCAACCCTCCCTACACCTCTAGCAAATGTAGAATAAAGAAACACATAGCAATACGCACAGTAAAACTCAGTTTAAAAGAAGTCCGAGTCCGATGTCAGAATAGGTCACAAAAGAAACTAATCAAAATGACAATGATACATGAATGAACAAAGGACTACTAGCAGTTACTGACATGCCAGCTCCAGACCTCAATTAAACTGATTGAAAGATTATATAACTTCATCTAATGAAAATCAAGTACAATCCCTCCCGTTAGGGGTTTAGTAGCATACCATCATAAAATAAATGAGAAGAACATAGCCCGTATCTTGCCAACAACAGGTTTTAGAATAAATGTGTTTATTTCCGATGCAAAGACCCTATGAGTGAATCAATATTAATACCAAAATATGCAATCCTTAATGACTTGACAACAGTATCGTAACTATATCCTTTCCGAATAAGTCTGTTTAAAGGCTTGGTTAGCTTTTGAGGCGAATGCCAACATTTTTGTGCTTTGTAAAGAATATTACCATAAAATATTGGATATGAAATACCTGAACGTATAAGATGTCTGCATGTTGATTTATATTTATGAATGATGTCCTTGTACCGGTGATAAAATTTAGTAAATGTTTTGTCCAGTTTGTGATATCGAAAACCCTGGTGTAATAATTTTTCAGTAATACAGAGATTTCTTTCGTTGAAACCAAATACGTTGTTACATACTCGAGCGAATCGAACAAGTTGAGATATATAAACACCATAAGATGGCGACAAGGAACGTCACCATCTTAAAATGGATAATTAACAATAGGAAATGAACAATCATCTTTTTTATCATAAATTTTGGTATTAAGCTTCCCGTTAAAGATAAATATATCAAGATCCAGGAGAGGGCAGTGTTCATTGTTAGTATTAGCTTTTTATTCAAAGTTAGTTCGGCAGGATTAATCTCTGTAGTGTACATACTGAGGTCGTCAATATTGAGAGCCAATATATCATCTAAATATCTAAAAGTGTTATTAAATTTTTGAATCAGATGTTGTTTTGATGGGTCTTTGCTGATTTTAGTCATAAATTGTAACTCATAACAATACAGAAACAGATCCGCAATAAGTGGTGCACAGTTAGTCCCCATGGGAATTCCGATAACCTGACGGTATACGGAATCTCCATAGCGAACAAAAATGTATGTTTAAAAAATTTACACACTGAGTTTAGATTCGGCTTTGACGCCGGGAACACTGTCGTTAACAGTAAAAGACGAAAATATGCACATGCAGGTCCTTATAAAAAAAGATGTGGTATGATTACCAATGTTCATAATTAATTCCCACACTAAATAATGCATCTATAGTTGGCACTGGACGTTAAACAACAAACTATTAATTCATCCATCTTATCCTTCAAGGTTTGTGATTATTTATTTTATTCTCATATAATCTTCTTGATCAACTACATGCAAAAACTGCTGATTTACGCTATAGTTAGGAGGCCGAAATTATTCACACATAAAAGAAACACTTTACATATTCCATGCATTCGTAACGCTTTTCTGGATTAACTTTCACCAGGAACTCTCAAAGACAGATATTTCAAAGCCAAAGAGCATATGACCAATAAAGAACTACTAAAGGGGCTAGGATGAAATTTGAAAAAAGGCAGGACAGGAGTTTTGAGTAAAAAAAAATGCAGGATGAGCAACTTGGCAAAAAAAAGTCAGGATAAACTAATAAAAAAAAGGCAGGACCGAATAGAGTGTAAAATAAAAAGGAATGGCAGATTACAACTAAAAAAAAATGCAGGACAAAATTTTTCATCCTAGCCCCCCACCCCCCATAAAAATCAAATGGTAGCTCCCTTAATAATTTTTGTTGGCCTGCTTTTTATTCTGTTGGTAAAGCTTAAGTTATCCTGAGTTGTTCCCACATACAAAGCAGACTTTTTTTGGCGTGCTCGGGAAGATAACGGCAATATTCTCTGTTTTTTTTCATCAGCAACACGGCCGACCTTGGCCAGTGGGATCTTTCTTTTCGGGACACTATAAATTTTCCTTTCCGCTTTTCCCGGTCGTATTTGGCATTTTTAGGGGATGAATTGTCAGTCTCATTATCCCCTTCATCTACAGTTTTTCGTTTTAAAACTGACGAAGTTCCTGAGGTGCGAAATATTTGGTTGCATGGATTGGTTTCGTGCTCAACAGCTGTCCTGACAAGACAGGTCAATTCCGATCAATACATCATACCACACACCCCCCCTTTACCCCCGCGTACTGAGAAATCGATATTAAAAGTACGAGAATTGCGATGAATACATGATACCGGGTCATCCAGAGTTATTTGTTCTATTTTTAAAATATGTACAACAGGACCTGTACAAACAAGTTCAAATTCTTGGAATCCCGGATGACGTAATTAAATCTGATCGTCTAAGATAGAATAGTGATGAAGGGATTTTCCACTTTCTATTTAGGAAACGCCAAGAATATTTTGTTACTAGTCCGTCGGGCATATTGGGTTAAAAATTTTGATTGCCCGAGGCGTAAATGCTCTAGCCCCGGGCGTCGGGCTAGTGGAATTTTTTAACCCCTGTAAACATTTGTTTTCTTTTGTAAATTGCTTTGTTATTACTTATGCCGTTAGTTTTCTCAATTGAATTGTTTCATATTTTTCATGTCGGGGCGGGGCCTTTTATAACCGACTTAACGGTTGCAGTATTTTTCATTATTGAAGGTCGTGCGATTGCCTGTATATAACCGCTTACATCTTCTTAATTTGAACTTTCTTGAACAGTTGTGTCATTGGCAATCATACCACATCTCCTTATTTTTTTGTGCATTGTTCGAAAGATAAACATATGCGAATTTCGGTGAAGAGATTTGGAATATCTTCGTTACAACAATAGACTTTGCATTTGTGTAACAATTCTTTATTAATAATTCATTTTTGTCGAGCCTTCGACTTTTGTCGAAAAAGCGAGACATAGCATTCCGTCGTCGGCGGCGGTGGCGTCCACAAATATTCACTCGGTGGTTAAAGTTTTAAAATTTTAATAACTTTCTTAAATAATCATGGATTTCATGATCATTACATAGTATCCAGAAGTAAATTTTGTAAAAAAATGTCTTTTTAGCCGTATTCTACTCATAAATAACTTAGTTTTTCTGTCAGTTAACATTACATTCACTCTGTGGTTAAAGTTTTAAAAATCTTAATAACTTTCTTAAACTATCATGAATTTCTACAAATTTTTAATAAAGGGAATTCATTTTAGAAAAAAAAGATCTAAAAAAAATGCATATTTATCTGGTTTAAAAAAAAAACCGTTGGTGATTTTCTTCATTAAAAGTTAGGACAAATAATCTTCTAGCCAATTGTCAATTTAAAAAAAAGGGGGGTACATGTGCTCGTTTTTAAGTAAATGTTAAAAGTAATTGGAAAACATGCATCATATATATATTAGACCGTTGGTTTTCCCGTTTGAATGGTTTTACACTAGTCAATTTTGGGGACCTTTATAGCTTGCTGCTCGGTGTGAGCCAAGTCTCCGTGTTGAAGACCGTACTTTGATCTATAATGGTTTACTTTTATAAATTGTGACTTGGATGGAGAGTTGTCTCAGTCATTGGCACTCATACCACATCTTCTTATATCTTTTACATCCCAACTTTGTCGAAATTAGTGTCTATTTCATAATAACTGAAAAGAACTTGTTTTAAGTTGGCAAAATGTTATTCCACGTTGAGACTGTAACAAGAAAATCCGAGATTCTCGTCCCCGTCTGCTATTTGGCTAATTTCTTTCTTTTTGTATTAGTTTTCATTATTTTTATTGGTCGGTTTATTTTTTTCCGACCTGCGGCCTGAAAATGTTCTCCACGCTGTCAACTGACAAATTTCAAGTAATAGCAAAGTAAAAATGATTGATTTTTATTGAAAAAAATGAATACCCCAATGGGATTGATGGCATACGTGAAACGTGAACACATTATATAGTACACCACAAAAATGATAAAATAATCATACATAGCAATGAATTATTGTGCGGCCGATTTATTAATTCACGGCATATTGTTCAGTTGCGTATGTAATGATTTTGACACGATGTTCCAAGAGATATTGTTGACTTCGGCACTTTTTATAAGGTAGTATTAAAGACTTCGACACTATCTGACTTCCGAGTTTTTACAACACAAGTGTAAATATTTTTCTAGTACATGTATCATGTGTATATTGTTTCCAAAATGAAACCTTCTTTTCAAAAAATGAAACTCTGATAGGATGGCATAAGAACTTTAGCAATCAATAACACTTTATAAACTATTTAAATCGATAAACAATACCGTTTTGCAAGCCTTTGACTGTACAACACTATAAAGGGTATTTTCAAGTACCTGCAAGTTACGTTATTTCGACGTCTTACACATAAACGTCACAACTAACACTCTTTTTAATGACGTCATATGCTTTAACGGTACAGTTTGAAAATAAAATAACAATGTTTTTATAATGTCAACTATGTAAACTTAATGTTTACAAAGTAAAAGACATCATTAAAGACATATTAGGTCAGGAATGTGTATTCAGAATATGCGGAAAATATGCATTTTACCACGAAAAAATAGGGTTTTGATATTTATTTGGGACTGAGAGGGTTAAAATGTCTATATATAGAACGATTTATACAATATATAATTTTTAAAAATTCATTTGATAGGTAAACATTATTAAGGTCATCCGCAAAAGTATGAGAATAAATTTAAATATACTTATTGTTTTTCATGCAACTAAATTTAAATGCTAAAAGTTACATAAGAGGGAGTTTAATGTCTGACGATTTACATTAATTTAGCGATTTTTTTGTCTACACAAACATCACAAGAGAGAGAGAGAGAATGACAACTTTATGTGAACATGCATACTGTTTCCGATTTGTGATACGCGTGTCTGCTACAGAAACCGCGCAAAGAAGATGGGAGTTAACGGTTTCGCTGATTGGTTGACGGAATGTCACGGAAATAGCGGAAATAGTCGAAGTGAAAAAAACAATAACGACTCCCTGTTGTTACCAGGAGACGGAAAATGGCCGGCATAACAATGTTAAAACTCCGTAAGGATCGGAAAGTGGGCGGTACATGATGATCAATGGACCTGTTAGTAGATAAATAAAGCTTAATTGAATGGACAGACAGTTATCGAATGTAATTTGTTGGTCAAATCATTTAAAACATAGGGGTAAAAAAGTTGCATTGTTTTTTAGCCGGACAGGACCCCTTGAGCCAGACTATAGGTACATTCTAATGTACAATGGGTAAATGTCTGGTTTAAAATCAATTTATCTTTGATGTGCCCCATAAGCATCCCAATTAAGTAAGACAGTCCGGTCGTGATCCATGACATAGGATGTTTATGCATTTCATCGGCTATTTTCTATCAAAATCCAGACCAGCTAGTAACCTATTTCAAATGTCGTGTCTGAAGACGAATATGTGTATATTTCAATGTTTTTGTTTGATTTTAATTATTATAAATTTAAATAAACTCGGAACTCTAGAACAGAGAGGGTGAAAGAACCCTTTTCGGGACGTCGAGTTGGACCTTTATTTTTGCGGGAATTTTTATTGGGACTCGGGAATCAATGATTAATTTTTCGAGAGTCGGGAAAGAATGGTTTATTTTTTTGGATTTCGGTATTCAGTGAGTGTTTGTCAGGGAATTCGGGATGACAACTCTCCTACCCTCCTCAATAGACAATGTTGGGAAAAAATCATTCTGTATGAGATTTTGAATTTGCTAAATATTTGCAATTCTAGTAAAATCACAAAACTTGCAGATTTTTGTATTTCTTTAAGTGGAATGTAAAAAGGGGGTACACGACATCCCACTTTTTTTCTATACAACTTCATGTTCAACGTTACTAAACACTTTTATGACTGATTAGATATACCAGAAAAGTAAAATAACAAAAATACCGAACCCCAAGGAAATTTCAAAACGGAAAGTCCTTTATCAAATGGCAATATTTCCAACTAAATCTCTAAATATATCCGTTTGGATCCGTTTTTTTTTTGGCCAGCACTCTCTGAATCTTCTTTAAAATAAAATATCGTCTTCCTAATTGATAGGCATCAGGTACTTGTCAATCAGTACTAAAGATAATTTTCATAATTTTATTCCTCCATTTGTTACATTCGTAAAGCCGAGGATACAGATGGGAGTAACTAACAAATTGATATACACATGAAAAGATATTTGACCGAATACCATTTTGAATAAAAACTTGTTAAAATCTGCACCTGGTATTTTGTAGAATAATGACTCCAATTTGGATACATAAGGATAACATGGACATGGTCGTTTATTTGTACTGTATTCCTGTCACAGTTCAGTGTTTCTGTTGTTCCGTTGTTTTCCTCTTATAGTTGATGTGTTTCCCTCGGTTTTAGTTGGTAACCCGGATTTGTTATCGCTTAATCGATTTATGACTATTGAACAGCGGTATACTACTGTTGCCTTTATTTATCCACATTACCATCTAAATAAAGCGTTGTTATAAAAACTCACAAAAGTTACCATTGATCATGATTTGGATTGCCCACCAAAGTTCAACTCACGAAAAAGTGATGAATTCTACTTCAACTTTCAAACTTTCTTTAACCACAAGCTAATTATCATCTAATTGGTATACATCTTGGTTGACACTTTTCATATTAAATATCTATGTTTCAATGAAAATCTTGATCATTCTTTAAATGATAAGAAACAAACTTCACAAACTTCATACGTTGAACAGGAACTGCTTAACCTTCCGGAGCACCTGAGGTCGACCCAGGAGTTTGGTTGGGTTCGTGTTGCTCAGTTTTCTATGTGGTAGTGTTTTGTAGATTTGTTTGTCTCTTCGTCGTGTTTTGTTTTTTTCCATGGCATTGTCCGTTTTCATCGACTTATGTGTTTTGTAGTCTCCTTCGTACCTGCCGCCTCCCCCCTTCCAATCGGAATAAAGTATTCATAATTTAAACATTTACCTATTGCATTATTTTCAAATAATGAAAAATGAAAATAACTCGTTAAAAATGAAAGCGTAAGAAGCCGTTTTCTGGATTAACTTTCATAAGCCAATTATTTCGGAAAGCCAAGTATATATAATTACCGCAACACGGGAAGATGTGCAATGCTGTCTTCAACATCTTGTGTGTTGCAAATCAGTCTTCAAAGAACCTTCAATAAAATATAATATTGGGTATTTCATAACATATTTCCTTAGAGGTCAGACAGGCGTATATATCTGCTCAACTGGCTGAACTAAATAAAATGTAACAATAAAGTACTATCTCAGAATACTTAGGATTTCAAGGGTTTGAATAAAGTATGAAAGCGAACAAATATAGAACAAATATTGATAAAATGAAAGTAAATCTCTAATATCTTTAAATTATAACAAGCGGATATCCAATTGAATTTAAGATACTAGAAATGGAACTGTTTTTAAGTTAAACTCGGTAAAGATTGGCCAAGTTGACATATTTTGATTGCTTACATCTGTTTATATTGACTGTCTTTGAAAGTTTATTGCTTGTATTATTTAAGACATTTTGTATCTTATAATTAAACATATGTGTACACAAATTATAATAGTATTGAGCTACCATATAAAATGAATCTATCAAATGATGAATGAGAAATAATCACAAAAGAGCCGATTTCGAAAGATAAATTCATTTAAAATTTTGCATGATATGCATATACATAAATTCAATAGAAAAAGTGTAATTATAAAAAATCAATCTTTCGAAACATTAATTTACATCGATGTCTCGGCAACAGTTTTTTTGGATGACAAATCATGAACACGCTTAACCTTTCTTACAGTATCAAAATTACGTCAGTTATTGTGGTTTTTTTTTTTTTTTTTTGGTTTGGTTGTTAGGAGAAAGAAGGACTCTATATTTTTATTTCGTAACTATTTATAACTTTTTCATTTTTTGACACTTTTTCAGTTTCGCTTACTGTAACATTATTATATTTTTATGAAACAAAGTAGGCTACTTCGAAACATAAGAGGGAAAGGGCTCGTAAAGTAAAGACGGGCGCCATCCATTCTGAAGGTCACGAATTAGGCTAGACTGTGAACGGATAATAAAATATACAAAAGTAAAAAAAAAAGCGCAATGAATCATCAGACCTATGATAATATTATAAGACTGACACGCAATACCGTTAATTCTGAACGAATTTTACTCTCGACTTCATCGGAGGTTGGGCGGGGGAGGGGCTTTCACATATAAAATAAGTATATACGTCCGGCTGAGATTTAAATTTTAAAACCACCCCAAATTCATATATTGATTTATTTGAAAAATTCCTAGCCATACATATATTTTCATAGGACAATCATCACCCATTTATGTATATTGGAGCTATCAGGTATATACAATTGACTTCAGAATTAGACCCTTGAGTGTAAAGACGTCATAAACAGTTGGAGTAAAAACATGACCTTGTACAATGCCAATATATATGTATCGACAGAATAAAGGACCGTACATGTTCACAGCTGTATAGAAATAACATTAAGTACTGTTTAATTTTTCGTTAACAAAATCAATGTTTGTACCTATCAAAACAATATTCAAAGATCATATTACGACGATATAATATATCGGTATAGACATTTTACAGCAACGTACAAAATTTTAAAATGCAATATTACTTTTAAATGAAAACAATTCCAATATATACTATTTCATAATGTGGCAATATTAGTTACTGGTTAACAAAAAAGCTAAACGATGTTTAAGTTAAGACATAAAAGAATTAAATTCATTAGAGGGGTTAACCCATATTAATTGAATGATTGATTGTTTGTTGGTGATTAACGCCTAATCAGCGCAAAATATATTGCGGCGCTCGATGAATATGAAAAAAATGAACATCAAATGACAAAGATTGGAATAGGAGACAAAAAGGTCTGCTACAGGAAATATGTAAATGGTTTAAAAGATGGGAATTTTAGCCATTACAAAAAAAAAAAAAAAGGATTATGTCTTTCTCATGCATAGCTTTAATTCCTCGTCGGGGAAAAGATACATAAGAAATCTTGATTTTTCTAGTTTCAGTCAAGAGCAACTTTGCAAACTTATCACGAATGCTATAATTGGATTATCAGTTTTTACCCTCAAATGACGATTTTCAGTTTTATTAATTGCATTCAACACAAAATTAGAGAAAGAGAAAATTGTAAAAGAAAAAAATCACCAGGAAGAATCAGACCTTCAAATTCGTTAAATGATGAGAAACCCTCAATGGACTCTTAAATGGATAGGTTCAATTTGCATTTCCATATATATTGTACAAATTTGATGTAGTTTTCAGATTTCTTTGGCGAAACAAAACCCGACCGTAATACACCTACTCTTTTCAGACATATCTAGTACGATAAGTTCAGATTTATTCGTTGATGTTAATGGCACTTTTTTTCACAAGTGGCTATATCAAGGCGGCAGTGTTACATGTATTTATAAGACGAAGCCTGAGGTCTACGTGAAACCACCGACCTTCGACCAGAAAACTAGCGAATCCTTGTCAATTGAGATCGGAGTAGAACGCATCTTGCCAGAACTGATTTTGAACTAACAACCTCACTGTTGACAGACTAATGACCAATGACAATGAACTACTAAGACCATTCGGACACCGATAAATTCAGTACTATTCAGACGTTTTGCTCCGAATCTATGGAATCGTATATCTGTATATGTATTATAATACCAATGTACAGTATCAATAACATTTAAGTTTTTGGAAAATAGCCAGAGAACGAGGATGGTTAAAATTAAGAGGGTCCATTTTGATTAATTTTCTTAATTGTTTATAGCTCTTTAAAAGACTCATTTTTAAGTTATATGACTGGCCGTTCTATAAATAGTCATTCTGACAATAAGGATTACGATTTCAGTGCTAAAAACCTTTATAAAAAGAATTTTCAAGACACGTTCTAGAAGTAAAAATACAGAAATGTTTGAGAGCGTTATAACCAAAAGAGCCAACAACAGACCAAATCGCTAAAGGTTGAAGGTCAACTTTCCGTACCCTAGGACTACATTGTAGCAATTTAAGTTTCTTATTAGAACAGTTAGAACATTTGTATTTAGTCATAAATTAGTCAGAATGTTGCAGAGTCAGTCAAAAGTTAAGACCAATAGAAAAGAAGAAAAGGTTGTTTGAATGAAGTTTTGAAAAAAGGGTCTCATTTACTTATACATATTGACATTCACTGAGAGTTCTTCGATAAATATTTGTCTTAATATGCTGTCATTTTATTATTATCCAGCAAAAACAAAATACCCTATTTATTATATTTTATTCTTGTGTTTTAGCTAAAACCCGGTTGACAGACACTTCAACTGAAATGGAATTCAACTAAACCATTATTTCTGATGATGATATCAAAATATTCAAGGAGTGTTCATTAGACTTGTATAAACATGCATTTTGCTTTTTATTTCTTCATTATACAAATATGTTGTGTGCTTATTTTTATCACGTGAATTAATATTTTATGTTAAGACTATTCGCTGCATATGGAATGTTGTATTAGGCTTTTAAAACGCCACAAGAAGATAAATAATTGAAAAATAACGTTTAGATGACACAGAAATTCAAAATATTTTCAAGCCATGAAATTAAATGATTTCGTACAAATAGACGATGTACAACTGCAATAAATGTCATAAACTAAAGTTTCGTTGTATTTTCAAACATTTTTATGTTTCTGTTAAATATTAAAAGCATACACTGCTCATTACACACATCTATATCAATTTCTTTAATTTGTCTTTCACTTGAAATTGATACGTTGAATAGTTCTTTTAAATGTTTTCTTAGATAAAAAAACTATGTAATTACAAGTCATTTAGATATTTCCGAAAAGGAAATACATTTAATGATTATGTGATCTTCAATTAGGTTTGCTACAAAATATGGATACAAATTATGTTCAACATAATAGATGATTCCTAATTAAAGGGAATAAAGGATGTTTTTGCAGTTATTTATATGTATACTTTTATTTATTAATATTTTTGGTTTACAAGGCTACGTGGATTGCAAGGAATCGGCGTATTTAATTACTCGACGAGTAGCAAAATAATAATGAAGCTAAGAAAACAAATCTCGATAAAGCAAGTGTATCTCGCACTAAAAATTAGCAGAAACCATCAAAATAACAAAAGCAAGTTATTGAAATCAAAATTTTTAGAAAAATCAATCTTTTTTGCAGATTATCCTTTCAAAAGACGTTTTTTACCAATGCTGATCCTTATATAATTAACAGCCATACTTTAGTGTTCGTGTTGCTTAGTCTTTAGTTTTCTATGTTGTGTTTTGTGTAATATTGTTTGTCTGTTTGTCTTTTTCTTTTTTAGCCATGGCGTTGTCAGTTTATTTTCGATTTATGAGTTTGAATGTCCCTCTGGTGTCTTTCGCCCCTCTTTACGTGGAAAAATAAGTGTTTGTTTCTGTTACTTTTCGTATCATTATGTATAAAATCTTTTGCACAATTTCATTATACAAAAATGTAAGTATTTTTATAGCTTAATATTATGCCTTTAGAATTATACAATAAAGTTGTAAATATTTCCATCCAGGTGTTGGTGAATTATAAAAAATGTTCTTTTTTTCTTATTGGTATAATGAAGATGCTGGAAATGACGAAGTCTCTCAGGAACATCCACCTGTTTTAAAGAAATATGCATCCATGTTGTGCATTTTCCCCACAGTATACTTTATATTTATAGTCAATTTCATTCGAGAAAAATATTATGTGTACGAACCTGTAAATTCTTAGTTCAGAAAAATACACACTAGGCTGTTCTCTTTATTAAAAGGAAATGCAATGATATTAGGAATTTATATGTTTCGTTTCCTATTGTAAACTTTCCATTTGTAGATGGTGATGTTTCTTTGGTCCCTTCGTACGGTTTGTATATTTCCTAACTCGTTCGCTATGCACATGTATACGTGAACGTTATAGATTCCAATGAACGTTATTTGTGTATCATTGATAAATTATTTAGTCAGTAATTTCATTACCACAAATAAATTGCTTCAAACCGTTACTAAGTTGTTTCATTGATACATATATTGGGTTTGGAAGTTTGGCTAAAACTGTAGAAATATGTATATGAACACTTAACGTTCCTGAATCTTTTATTTTTAAAATTTTCCCATTCTACAGATGTCGTCACGATGATAAAGAATACAGAAAAGTACCAAAGAAGCGCTTTATTAGGTAGCACTCCACAGTTAGAAAATAAAATTAAAATTGAACCCCAAAATGTTTTATCATCTTCTATTCCTGGCTTTCTCATACATTAACCTAACTGTTTGTGTTATACATGTGCATATGTATGTAATCAGTATCTTCCATAGATTTGATTTTCAAAAGCTAAAAGGGTGAAATATAATTCCTTTTTTTGTGTATCCATGGAAACATTCTGCATTTATTTACCATAAAATATTGCAAAAAGGGGGGTGAAAATGTCACATATCCCCCCAAAATTTGGATCAAACTAGAATTTCAATGCCTTTGAGTGATACCTTTTCAGAAACTGTTGACATTAATCTACCTAATGATCAAATAAAAAATGGGTGTCTTTCGCCTCATTTTTTCGTAAAATTTAATCACAAAGTTCGTGCGACAAAAGTTGGAAAAAACATTTCAATAATTGCCGGACCAATGTTTGGTATGGATATGCAAATACGGACTGTCATACAGAAAACAGCCTATATTACATACATTACATAATCTTGATGTTCATATAAACCCACTATGAAGGCTATTTTAATCTTCAGCTATCCAAAAATGAATTTTATTGCACACTAGCTCTCATATTTGAAAAATCCACAGGGGCCAAAATGCGAAACTACACACCTAACTGTGGAGTACTACCTTAAGGCATACAAAGCAAAGCTAAATGCGTAAACAAATTACGCAATTTATGCACAACAATAACGTAACATCACAATACTTGTGGTAACGTTACTTAGTTACATATCTTGAAGTCTCGTGAAGGATGAAAACGTTAGAACAATGATGCTAATATTTTATTTTCTGCTTACCGGATTTGTGTGCTCTCTATGAATATATAAACATATATGGCGGCATTGTTATTGACTTTATGATCCTTTACGACAGACAAAATAGCGGATCTGAAAGATACGCCATCTACTGCCACTATACATCATGTACTGTGTAGCAACCATTAATAAAGCCGATGACGAAAGGCATTACATCGACCACTGAAAGCTATAATTTTATGTAGCCTAGGTGGTATAGGGCGTTGGACACGGTGCAGGCGATGTTGCCACGATGTCACAGACGCAAGGATTGAATCCCGCATGTGAAGAACAAAAGTTTACTAACGCAAATTTGAAGATCCAACATTGGTGGGCTAAATTTGAAATATATATATATATATATATATATATATATATATATATATATATATATATATATATATATATATATATATATATAAATATAAATATATATTATATATATGTGCTATATTTAGACCCTCTACCAAGAAATTTGTTTTTGAATGCACACGTATAAAAATTGCGGTTTTTATCCAACGCAATCATAGGTTTGACAGTTGTTTTCAATTTAGACTTGTTTATATTTTTTCGTTTGGGCTTGTATTATCTTTGCTTCGGGTTTATATGATCCGTTCATCCGATTTCGACTCTTCAAAATTCAAGAGTCTATCCTAAATTGAGGTAAATTATATGGCCTTCCAAATACCGTTTCGATTCCTAACATCACTGAAGAGACATTAATTGTCGAAATCCGGATATGGTGTACAAATTTTTGCACCTCATGTTTGCGGTATATCATCTTTTCCGCAAGTTTATTGTTTTCTGTTTGGAATTAAATTAATTAGTAAGATCCATTTTGTTACATCTGGTGATCCGTTTATTTGGCAATCGCCATGGCAGTCAGCAGGGTTTAAGAACATCCGTTGTTCGACCTGCTAGTCAAAAGCGTTTTGTTAAAATATACTTTTTCACTTTTTTGGTCTTATGGAAAATGTTGTTTGTGCTGTATTTAGACCCTTCTACCAAGAAATTTGTTTTGCATGCACACGTATAAAAATTGCGGTTTTTATCGAACGCAATCATAGGTTTGAACGCTGTTTTCAATTTAGACTTGTATATATATATATATATATATATATATATATATATATATTTACACACATAGATTGAAAGCGGCCTAGATAAATGTAAGTGTACTTATATTGTGTACATATGTATTCTCATTGTTCCACCTCATGATGTACTGTGGACACATTTCAGTGTGGATATAAAAAAGGAAGTTGTGGTTTGATTGCCAATGAGAAAACTCTCCACAAGATAGTAAGTTTGAATAATTGACAGTGTTTTCTAGCAAAAAGAGTTTTCTATGTTGTTTTTTTTCCCCGTCAGGTTCTATGTTAAACTGTGTTCCAAAGTGACAGCTACCTGGATATCCCGTACCAAACACATACAAAATAGCAGTGTCGTTAATTCAATATTTTGTTTTAATGCCTAAGATCGTCATGGAGGAAACACTACTTGCATGTATTACTAAATGATTCTGTTATAATATGTTCCACACTTGTACTTTTGGATAGCAGAAAAAACTCAAAATTAGTAGAGGAACACATTAGAAGCATTTCTACGTGATGTGATTTTAATATGTGAGATGGTTTCTGAGAACCTGTAGCCCTTTTCACAAAAAATCTTAAGTGTAAAATTAATCTTACGATAAAAATATTTAGTTGAATTGTTAAGGAATATTTTAGACTTACGATAAATTTTACACTTAAGATTTTTTATGAAAAGGGCTACTGTATGTCTGTACTGCTAGTATGCTCCTACTTATGTTCCATTGCAGTGGTCATTTCGTACTTGGATTTTGAACTTTTCAACAAAAATGGATGCTACTTCAATAATTTCTTGTGCTGACAATGTCAAAAATCTTAACGTACAATTCATATGTAGATTTGAGTTGTCTGTTTACAAAGCTAAATTTTACATAGAATGCATGTGCATAACAATGTACTGAGCTAAATACAAAGCACTATAATAATACACTTAGTCAGAGAGCTCAATCCAGGAATATATATAAAAAAATAAGAAGATGTGGTATGATTGCTCATGAGAAAACTCTCCACAAGAGACAAAAGACGCAGAAAAACATGCCAAACTTCATGGATCGGAGGTCCTAAAAGACATTTCAATTAATTATATTATCTGTAGACTGGTTATCTCAGTTTTGAATTTAAACTAATACAAGTTTGTTGTTAAATAGTCAGTACATTGAAAATGGTTGTCGCTACATGCACAAATAAATATATTATGCTGATCGGCCCTCTTTAAAAATAAGAACAAACTTCCATCTTATCATAGTTAACAGGTAAACTATAAAATATTTTCAGTGTCTATTACTGTCATATTTTTGGATGAACTCAAACAATCTATACATTCACTACACTTTTCAAATTTGTAGTTTTCCGCTTTTGTTGGTAGATAGAAAAATATTATCACCGACAAAACAGAAAATGAAAATGATATTATCACCAACAAAAGCAGAAAGTGACAACAAAGATATTATCTACCAACAAAAGCAGAAAATAACAAACAATTAATTCATACATTTACTTAACTCTTCAAATTTGTAATTTTCGGACTCTTGTTGGTAGATAAATATTTTTTAGCTGTCTACCAACAAAAGCAGGAAAATGACAAATCTGAAGAGTTTGGTGAATCACTGATGTATGGATCAACTGTTTGAGCTCATCCAAAACAGTCAGCATTCTATTTCGTCAAAATTATCTCCCATTACGCCAGTCAATTTTACAATCGTAAAATGGAAGCCATTGTAGGGATGACGCGCTGCCAATTTAGCTCTTGAAAACCGATGAATTTATCCATATATCACTATTGCGATCCTTATATGCCAGTTGTATTTTAAAAAGACAAATGTATCTACTACCTATTGAACATCATTCAATCATGTATTTTTCTGCATTCAGTCAACTTAAAACTATTGTCTGGTCGGTTGTCAGGTGGAATTTTCGAAAGTTCAAAAACATTAAAAACAAATTCTAATTAAATATTCGTGGAAGGACAGACTTAAAATTTTCAGAGGTTGAAGACTAATAACTCTAGATGACACACACAAAAAAGGACGTCTTTTTGAAGTTATGCATTTTTAAGATCCAGTTGAAAATTCTGTCGTCAAGTACTTTTAGTAAAAAATTGTTATTCGAACACACCTACTCTGTTGTTATGACTCATTATTTAGAAAGGTATTTCACTTGACCCATTTATGTTTTTGCTTTATACGTTTTCAAGACAGAATAGTCAACTCAAACACGCCCGAACATAAAAAGGTGCACTCGACTTTCTCTTTTCGATGCAATTATTGCCCATTTTGGGGATTTTTTTCCCAAAAAACTAGAACGGGAGGGGGGAGTAGAGATGAAAATTAATGCTTTAGAAAGATCATTCTATGATCTTTCTGTGGAATTGATTTCGGCGGAATTATGCTTATGCACAAAAAAGATCCATTTGGATTTAAGCCTGCCACAATCGACTGTTTTATGAAAATTTGTCCATAATTTAAAAGTTTACAAGTATCTCGACGCTCCATACTATAATTCAAGTAAAACACGTATATTAGATGCATCAAATCCTAAATTATGCACCTTTATTAAATTTTAAAGCCCATAGAAATAGATGTAAACAATTCAAATATATCAATTTAGCTTTTTTACCTTCTCTAACAAAGAGTTCCATTTCTTTTGTTTAATTTCCGCCTGACAAATATGAGCTGACACACATGCTATTGTAACTGAAGGTTCCTATGCCGAAACTAATAAAACTTGATTTTTAAAGATGAGTTCAATTCATCGAATTCTGTTGTTTTTATCAATTATTGGTTTTACATATTGATCGATAGAGCGGCCCCATCTATACTGCCATATTATCGAAACGGATTTTTATCAATAAAATACACGTGCTATTGTCAATTAATTTTCTATAACTACTGAATTTGACGCTTACATGTAACTCATCTAATAAATTAAGTTCACTGTCAAATTAACCAATGCTCTTTCATTGATAATTTTCTATGTTTTCTATGTATTGTGTGCGATTTTGTCCCATGTACATTTACTCCATATCCTTTCATTTTCTATTGATTCTAGAGTTTGTCTCTAGTGCTGTGTGGAGGCAGTAGAACGTTTCCCCGTGCTTGAGGTGTATGCTCTTATAATATTTACAGTTATGGTGTGCTTGTTCATGTGAGAATTTCTCATATTAATACACCGTCAAAATTTCATGTTTGGTTAAATTTCTTCAAAATACTAGTCTGGTCATCTGTTTTGTATATTGCCCTTTCATACTATTTTAAACTGCTAGATTTTCTTACAAATATTTCGATGTGCCCCGTACTGTCTATTATTTGTTGTTTAGTTTTATATGTATTGTCTATCATTTGTTGTTTCGAAATTATTGGTCTTTTGTTGGGCAATGTATGACAAATATATGTTCGAAAACCTCGCCCGTAATTATAAATTACATTTGTATGTAATTCATTGAACGCTCCCGACATGTGTAACTTCAAGGCATATTTTAGCGGCGATCGATGTCTTTCAAAATTACTTTATTTTTATCAATAGTACCGCTTAAGTCGACGCTAGGGGCCGTTTTGACCTTATTGTAGGGTATGAATGATTTGTTCATTATTGAAGACCCTACGACAACTGTCAAGATGAAGAACAGGAATAAAAGCCCTGATCATTGATAATTTTCTATGTTTTCTATGTATTGTGTGCGATTTTGTCCCATGTACATTTACTCCATATCCTTTCATTTTCTCTTGTTATAATATAATATCTATCTGATTTTTCATGTTCTTAAAAATGGGACAATAGTCTAAAACTGTAGCAGTCAACGTATAAAATTTGTAATATTTTATATCATTGGAAAGAGGAGAACACGCCTCGTCGAAATATTGATGTCGTCGTTGTCTACAGTGGTCACGATTTTCTCAAATTTGGGTCAAGGTCAAATCTAAAATTTCAAGGAAAACGTAGAGTCACGTTTAGACAGCTGGCCATAACTACATATTTGCGTTTATAGCAAAATAAATTCGAATAATTCAAGGATTATAACTATAGTTTCAATATTTAAGACTAATTTGGTAATTTTATTGCCAAATATGGTTCGAGATTGACATTTGTACTTATAGGGTGCACATTTACAATTTTCATTCAGCTGTTAAATAACAGTGACCTTGACCTTTTAAAAGTTCCAAAATCGGAATTTTTACATAAGATTCGATACAAGTGATCTTTAAAGATGTTTTAGATATTAACATTTATAAGTTGCTCGCCCAAAATATTTTCCGCCTTTTGATAGATGTTCGTCATGATTTTCTGGGTAAATATCCAATTTTCTTTTGGTGAACGTGGAAGCACATCAAATAGTACTTAGTTCCAAAACTGATGAATATTAACGCAGAATTGATTGAATTAGCAGGTCTGAGTATATATTAAAATTGTGCTTTACAGAAATAAAAAAAAAAAAACTGCAAACGGTGAAAAAGGGGGAGGGTTTCTGTTACAAGTTATGAAAACAAAATGAGAATTAGAAACAGCAGGCTAATCACTCCATCTTACACACATATATCAAGAGTAATGTACATGACTTATCGAACACAAATTGGCCTACAATTGACATGAAGTTAAAGATTATCTACAAAAAGAACGTCGATGTATTTTACAAACACTTGTAAACAACATCAATCTAATTAAAATATAGATCTCTGATCTCGTTATCCTCATTTGAGCTTATATATAAGAGCACGCGAGTTAATAAAGATCAGAATTTTAATAAGAGCGAAACAACATAGAAAAAAATGCCGAAGCTAGTAGTAGCTATAACGTTGTAATTTCATTGTATATTGTTAAGTTGAAAGCCCCACCGACTAGGTTTAGGTAAGAGAGCTAATTTCAGTTGTTCTTTTTTAAATCGCATTCGACGCAAGTAGCAGAATGCGAGGCATACAGAATGCAATCTGATGGTGGTGGCGGCAACAACGTAAACTATTTGTATAGCTTTATATTTCAGAGGGCAGAGGAACTGGATGATTCATACTTTGTATATAGATCCATTGTGTTACGAATTTTCCGTCATATAATCATTATCCTTGACCTCATATTCATGGTTAAGTGACTGCTAAAAAACTGTATAGCTTTTTTCGTAATGTGAATGTCTCAATTATTATGAGTTCTAGGATAACTATATTTGGTTACTAATATATGGTATCCTTGCAAGGTCTACATGACCGTCAGACATGATTCACCTGACCTCGACCTAATTTCGTGGATCAGTGAACAAATGTTAAGTTTCAGTGGTAAAGTCCGTACAGTCTCAGATAGTAGTGGGTAAAATATATTTGGTGTATGGAATGGTAACAAGGTGTTCATGATTTTGTGGCAGAGTTCATCTGACCTTACCTAATTTACATGGAACATTGGTAGTGTTAATTTTATGTAATACTTGTTGTATAAAATAAAAATAGGAGATGTGGAAGCAAGCAATTATAGGCAACCGTACGGCCTTCGACAATGTGAAAACTCATACCGTATGGTCGGCTATAAAAGGCCAGTTATGAAAAAAATGAAAGAATTCATTTGAAAAAAAGAACTAACGGCCTGATTCATAACAAAAGCTAGTTTTTACGGTAATGATGTTTATGATCATACTTTTCTCAGACTATTGATGACGTCCTTTCATTAGTTTTCAGTAAGGGAACACCTATTTGATTTCGAAAACAAGGAGGGAATGAGGATTTTGAAAATGAATTACTTGGCCTGGTATGAACTGAAATAATTGACTTTGCACAAGACAGGATGAGAATGAACACTCTTCAACATGAAGTGCTGGATAGTTGAGGATATCAATGTGTACAACAGTGAAAATAAATTTTCGCGCCGCCAGCCCCATCCCTTTCTTCAGAATATAAAATGTTCTACCCTAACGGCGAGTACTATTATATCGGTACTTTGTGTATTTGTCTTCATGTTAGTTGTTTTTGTGCTTCATGCCGATTTGATAAGTCAAGCCATTTCAAACTGTTTTTCAGCAGATTTTTCTTATGCTGTGTTGTTATACCATTGTCCAGGTCAGGGAGGTTAAGGATCACAAACATGTTTAACCCTCAAATTCTGTATATGTCTGTCCAAAATCAGGAGTCTGCATTTAAGTGGTTGTCGTTGGTTGCTGTCTGTTGTATCTGTTTTTTTTTGTTGCACGAACGGTGGTATATTTTTGTTGTCGTTCCCACCGAGAGGGATTTAGGTTGAAAACATCATACAAGACTTTTGATGTGCCATATTCCGGGTGTGAAACAAAACCGACCGATTTGATTCTTATACTACAATTATAACAAAATATTTATTCAATAAAAGTTTAAAATTTTGAAAAACAGACACAAAACAGATTTCTTCGAACAAATTTAGCTGGCTATTCACAATAAATAAATCAACCACACAACAAGCAAAAAGAAATGTTTTGAGTGACCTCTGTCCTTTTAATGACCTAATAGTGTAAGCAACAAAATGATTAATGGCACGAGATAATCCGTGTTTAATCAATACCAAAATGTTGACTTAAATTGTGTTTTAATTGCTAATTTTTTCAAAACGATTTTTGTTTCACTCATGCAATTTGGCACACACATGCACTGTATCTTATTGCTTAAATCAGAGTAAAACATATTATGATGATACACGTAATAATTTTGCTTTCGATGAAAATAGGGTAAATTTCGGGTAAAATTTTACTCTTACTAAAATGCTGAAATACTTATATCAAAATCACTTAAATACTTTCCGATTTCGTTATATGATATATTTAATATATTATAAAACTATATCATAGGTACTGTTTTAACTACCAACAAAGAACGCAATAATTTTATTTTTCATGTTAAAGATTCCCCGTACAATACGGTATCTGGTGGTACCCTGTAAAAACACGAAATTTAGAAAATCGTGACCACGGGAACTTACGACGACAATCATGATTGTAAAATATAATGATTTTCCTATAATGTGCAAAAAAATCACCCGTTTATTATCCGTTAACTTAAACTCGTTAACTAGAGGATTTTTTGGACATTGGGCACCCTACTATAGTAAGATATGATGGGGCATAATTTTTGATGCACTTAAATGTCATGATAAATTTGTGATAGTTTATTCTCTGTTCAACTGGCATCTACTAAAAAAGCGGAAGGGTCTGTTTCTTGTACTATTCTAGCAGCTCTCTTTTGTAGTGTTAATATCCTATTTAAACCATCACTGCTACAACTACTCAACACTATACAATAATAATCAATAAGTAGTAAGATGTAACCATTATAAAATAATTTCCTGCAGTCTAGATAAGCGTCTCTTACTTTGCGTAAAACACCTACCATGGGAATCCACACTCAGTCAAAATGTCACAATCGGGAATACGACACAATAGGTAAAATTACAGACCAGGCATATTGCTAGTATCTTAGATCGAAGACAGCGATAATATGAAGTTCTATTTGAAAAAGATAGGCTTGGGAATTCGACATTCTTGCATTTGGCTACATGTAACAACTCTCTAATTTGTTCATTGTTAATGATTCCAATGTCTCCTATTTTAACATAACCATTGGGATAACTATAGGCCTAATTCAACCCCTGAAGCATAAGGTTTTATTTCTGTAACACAACAAGTTTTCACTTTCAAGAAATTTTGCATGACCAAGAACCCCACCCCTAAAAAGTTAAGTCAATTTCAATTTGTTATCTTCTTATGACAGAACTATTAAACAAATAACTTATCAACTGATCCAGGTATTACAAAAAAAATACAGAAAACTGATATTTTCAAGCAATTTTCTATTTTCAAGGGCTTCATCTTCCACTTAACAAGGACAATACTAAAATCGACATGTAACTTCGTATTATATTCCTGTTTAACCCCGCCACATTTTTTATGTGCCTGTCTCAAGTCAGGAGCCTGTAGTTCAGTGGTTGTCGTTGGTTCATGTCTGTCATCTTTGCTTTTATGTAAATTGTTTTGTTATACATTAAGCCGTTAGTTTTCTCAATTGATTTTTTCATATTTCCATGTCAGGGCATTTTATAGCCGACTATACGGTATGGAATTTTTCATTTTAAAGGCTGTACGATTGCCTTTAGTTGCTTAAATCCACTTCATTTGAACTCTGGTGGATAGTTTTCTCATTGGCAATCATACCACATCTCTTTATAATTATATCTATAGTTCCCTTTGGCTTCGCTGGTAGGGACTTAAACACAAAATATACATAGCATATATTCAGTTTGACGCCTTTTGAAAAACAAACCGTAAATGATAGGTTACAATTGCTTCAGGCCGTGAGGTTTTAAACGTGTTATTTATTTTAAGACTGTTTGTCCGGACTAATTTCGTTACCAATTTAAACAACATGTTAATTCTACTTCATACTCATGCACACCAGTGGAATATCCAGTGAACGAAAACAAAGAAAATTCACTATTCTTATGATAGAGTCGAGAAAGTCAATAATAAAACAATGCCGGTGACGATACTGACCAAATATTATTTCTAAATAATAATTGTTCATTTTAAAGAAATTATTTGTTAAACTGCGTTATTAAAATATACATGCAAATACACGATGTTTTATGTTCAGTATTTATCGAGATAATTGCATTAGAAGTTTGTGAAATTGAAATTTAAAACTGCCAATCTTTGCTGCATATTGATAAAAAAAATGGGAAAAATCATGAACATACAAAATCTAAAGATCTTTCGGTCACCAATTTTCGAAGTGTTCCACGAGGTCCATAGCATGTTGCAAAATCCCAAAGTATATATATTTTTTCACACCAAGTTATCGAGCACACCGGTCTGCTCTTGTCACATGTACATTCAGTAGAGAAATATTGTCTTTTTGTGAATATAAAAATTTAAAAGTCTGTCTGTGCAGGTTGAGAAATTAAAGATAACTATTTTTATAAAGTAGGTATCTTTCTACTATTTTTTATACAATTTTAAGAAAAGGTCGTCTCGATTTTTGTACATGTATTTGCGGTCTTCTCGATCTATTCACATTCAATGTTTACATCGAGATAAGGTCCGTTTGAATTTGCTTAGTAACTTAATTTCAAAAGTACCAATCTTTGCTGCATATCAATCGATTCCTTTGGATTTTTTTCCCTGACTTTCTCTGATCTAGCTGTATATATATTCGGATAATTAGCATGTTCCAGAAAGGTATACAGCCAGTAGAAAAATAAATTGAAGTTGGTACTCAAGGAATTTATTCGCATAGCAACATTTTAAAGCAATTTTACATCAAGCTTCTATAGCCTGCTGTACTCGTCGTTTGCTACTGAAGAAGGAAAATGATAACATTGAATGGAAGTTTTGTTTTTATTTCAACTTATTTCTACTTTTACTACTTACCAGAACGTTTTCCCGTTAATCCATAATTAATAGCGTCCTTACTAAAATGGGACAAACATTGAGAAGATTTAGTTTTCAATATTTACAGGGGAGGTAATATTTTGTCACTAGATTTCCCACTGCACGATTATTGAAATCAACACTATGTATGCGTAATGAGGATCCGCGAAGTTATGTTAAGATTATATCACATACTTTTAATATGAAAGGACGTAATCCGTTTTTAAGAGTAAATAGAAGTATGAAAACCTCAATAAAAATGCATAAGCATAATTTTTTTTTATCTAACTTGAAGCAAGTCGATGATTCTATATCTTTTAAATCCATACTTTAGAAAGACTTTTTTGCATTATTTTTTTTACTAAAATGAGCTAGCAGTATTTACTCACCTTGGCCTAAATGTGGTAAATATGTAATCATAAATGGGTGCTGATGGAACCTTACAAGAATCTAACAACAAAAGCATTGAAATACAATATATTTATTCTCTAAAAATTATGAAGTTTTATGATAAATACAAAAAACATCCATAGTTGTTTGACTTGACATGTTTTAATAAAACTGTTTTCCTAGGTTATTTTATAAGAACTAATGAGTATAAATATTAAAAAAAACTGTCACAAAATAAACGTATCAAAACACAGTACAAAAACTCCAACATTCAAGCAGTATTTAAAATTTATTTGTATTATAAATGTATTGATGAAACGTTTCAGATAAAACAGGAATACGAATATTCTTCTTTTCATTTCTGATATTTTTTCAAATTAGATTGTTTATAGATATAAGAAGATGTGGTATGAGTGCCAATGAGACAGCTCTCCATCCAAGTCAAAATTTATAAAAGTAAACCATTATAGGTCAAAGAACGGTCTTCAACACGGAGCCTTGGCTCACACCGAACAGTAAGCTATAAAGGGCACCAAAAAATTACTAGTGTAAAACCATTCAAACGGGAAAACCAACGGTCTAATCTATATAAAAAACAAGAAACTAGAAACACTTATGAACCACATCAACAAACGACAACTACTGAACATCAGATTCCTGACTTAGGACAGGTGCAAACAAATGCAGCGGGTTTAAACGTTTAAATGGTACCAAACCTTCACCCTTTTTCTGAAACAATAGTGTAACATCACAACATAGAAAGACACACTATAAAATATCAACTGAAATAGCTTAACTCAATCAAAGGACATATTAACACCAGTGAACATACACTGAACAAATAAATTTGACCTATGATACAATGTAAATACAAAATAAATAAACTAAGGAAGAATAATAAAAATAACATGTTATATCGGTATGAAATGTTAAACAATTTAAGAAAAACAATATGCTCGAACAAAATATCAGCCATTTGCAATAACTTTAAACACAGATAAATGAAAATAATTTTGTTGTTAGGTATCGTGTACAGTTCCAATAGAGAAAGGAAATATTTTTACAAAATAAATAATTTTGATGTTCATAGTACAGTGAAAATTTATAGTAGTACCAAACACTTATCAAAGCTGGTATATAGACCAGATATAACCCTGAATAACATTAAATAACAAAAAGCATTACAATTAGTATCAACAGGTCAAATAAACAAGAAAGTACGATTTGAGAGTACTCGCAGTTACTGACAGCTAGTTAAAAGCCAAAACAATTAATAATAAAAAATCATGCATCAGAGACTAAAATCAACTAAAACACATCCCAGGGATTTAGTATTTTAACGTCAGGGCCCGGTTGTTCAAAAGTGTCGTTAAGCTAACGACTAGTTAAGCCTAACAACTCGTTAAATTTTAACAATGTTGTTAGTTAATTACTGTGTTAAATTATGTTGTTCAAAAATATTTAACGACTGCGTTAACTAACAACTTGTTAAAAAATTTAACAACTGATAATTTTAACATTTTCCCATAACTCCCAAAAATTACCCAAAATTCCTCCACTTCCTGTTTGAAAATGGCTGAAGAGCAACCCCAAGAAAATTCCCAGAATTAGAGGCAGAATTTTTCCAGTATGGAAGTGAACCTCATCAGTAGGAGAGTTGTAGAAGAATTGGCTTTACTGAGAGGAAATTCGGAAAGGATGTGACAGCTGATGCAAAAACAAAATGTGGGAAAAGATTACTGCTGAAGTGAATGCTCTTGGTGTGAGCTATAGGCAAGTTCTGACTGTAAAAACCAAGTTCAGAAACCTCACAAGAGATGCTAAAGACAAATTTACGTATGAAAAGAGGGAGAGAAACAGGACAGGAGGAGGACCTGCTCCAAAGCCTATAAGTATTGCTGAGGAGAATATTATAAATGCAT
>JAASAO010001043.1:0-33431 GCA_017311375.1 Mytilus coruscus
GTAGCAGACATCCACCCATCAACCAAGAATTAACAAATATCTTAGGGTCAACATATACATGATATACTTATAAAAAGTTTTTTGGAAATTTTAACTAGAGAATAAAAAAATAAGATGTGGTATATAGTAGTTGCCAATGAGACAAAGACCCACCAGAGACTACATGTAGATGACCTAGAAGTTAACAGGTCACCGTACGGCCTACAGCAATGAGTAAAACCAAGAATGTATATATAAATCCTTGCAAAACCCAAACAGCATATTTTCTCCAAAGAAAATTTGGTCACAAAGATTGAACCTTCAGACTGTAATTTTGTAAAATAACCTATTTCATCTCGATTATGCATGCACTGTGTTTCTTATTTTAGTCTCATAGACATTCACACGATACATAGACCTTTCAATTTACATTTGTAGTGAATAAAATTTCCGTTTTCAACTGACTTTACCGGTCCATGTAACCACGTTTCTCCTTGCTGTTTACCGACGACGAACACCTAAAAAACAATTGCATGTACCACCAGAGACATATAATATGTATTATATGTCTCTGGTACTCCTAAACGTTTTTGGTGTTATTTAAGCATGTATGCATATATTTCAAATATGTTGTTAATATCTGTTTCCTTGTCAACCATGTCAACAGAAACCACTTATAACTACAACAAACACATTTTCGGGAGACGGATTTATAAAGTTTTTCCAAACTTGTTTCCGAATCCCATATTTGAATTTCAAGTACCATTGTACTACTTAATTGTTATAATTTTTCGTTAATAAATACTGTTTAAACTAAACACATTTAATTTGCGGCACTGGCTACGGTTACATGGAAATGTAACAATAATAAAAATATTATTGTTACATTGGAGACTAAATGCCGGAATGCATGGTTGGGTAAGGACCTGATTAATTACGAATGTAACAATTATTGAGGCTACGGTTACATTGCGTTATTGTTACATGAAAAACAGCAATGTACGATGGGACTAGTAATATGTACTAAATAATAAAAGTTGAAGACATTTATTTTATATTTACAATACATACAATTATTACATACAATTTCTTTAATTTTTTATTTACAATGACATTTTCTACATATCCAGTAAGTGGTTTTTGGAGCATGTTTAAGTCCGACACATTTCTGATGAAACCACTCCAAGCAGCCATCACACACAAGTGATGCCGCATTGTGAACGTCCGTATCGCATACCGTGCAGTTCCATTCTGCGATATCCCTTTTAGAAGATAAGGCAACCTTTAGACGGCGTGCACAAAGTTGACGGCAACTGTAAAATGCGCTTTTAAAAGTAGTTTTATACAACCATGTTAAATATATATTTTAATAGGAAGCTTTTTTTTATAATAAAATGATGTAAACTAGCCATCAAGATCCACATTATTAAAAAAGTTATAAAAATCAAATCTATAAAGTATGAAACGAACATGGAGAAAACGGCAAATATATGTGAAACTTGTAACATTTAATAAGCATAAAATAGAATTTTGACCTGAAATTTGTACAAAATTCAACGCATTTTCCTGCATTTTCGTACAATGGAATTTTTCAGTTCGGACTTTGACATCATACGAACTTCACCTAAAAAATCAAACTGGCAATGGTGGATGAGTTTGGAATGTAGTTCGTTATGAGTAAGTAGTAATTTGAAAGGATTAATATTAGAAAATGGAAGAATCGGTAAAAAATATTTACTTGCAATTTTAATTTCGAAATGACTTGATATTCCAAATGTGCATAACAAGAGGTTTAAAAAAATCTGCAAAATGTGAATGATTCGATAGTCTAGGCTGAATACCTGAATTTTTTTATGTCCAGCTATTATATTACAATTTTAAGAAATGACGTTTTAACGCTATTTTCTGAATAGGGTCCAAGACATAGTCGTTTATTATTTCCATTATACTGCCCTTAGCATATATTTTTTTTTAGATTTCCAGAATTTGCATTTGCTTTGCTCTGTTGTTCGAAAAAAAAAGAAATGTGTTGAACGTTTATGTTTAAAGTTATGTGATAAACTAAGTGTCCAGTGTTTTTGTTACGCTTTTATTTTCTGGGGAAAATTCCGACGTCGTAAATGATTTTAGTAATTTGAAGACGTTACGTTTGTGGACTCAGCTTTATGCACGCCGTCTTAATGTTTGCCATGCTTCTGGTGAGAAATACTTTTCACTCTAGCAATGTTGATATTCTCATCCAATATTTTGGTTGGAAGCATGTGGTGTAGTTTCATGTCGTCTTTCAATATGATCGCACTGCCGTCCATTTCGGATTTTAGGTTTACCTCACATTTCAGTATCCAACTTAGCATAGCTGAAAACCCCAATAAATCATAAAATGCAAATCAATTCATTAAGTTTATAAGTGGCATCAATGAGAAGAACTTCGGAAAACTTTTCATACATTCGCCTCATAATCTCATCTTGAAATAAATGCCCTTACCATGCCAGATTCCGGCATTTGCAATCACCTCAACCATGGCACCTGTAAAAAATTGAGTAAAAAAAACATTAAAGCAATTAAAGACATCCGTACGGCATTCTGCAATGAGAATAAAGATTAAGTCCCATATCTTCATATAAAAAACTTATAAAAACCGCATCCCAAGTTTTAAATTTTTCACCCAAAACAAAATTGGCAATAGGAATCTCTTCATCCATTGTTCAAAGTATAATGACAGTAATAAGTAGTAGGTGTGCAGTTAAATACTTAGAAGTGAACACTTTTCTCAGCCCGAGTTCTGAACTATATTTTTCGCCTTTGGCACTACTAATCTGAAGTAGTATCTTTAAGAACATCAAAACCATTAATACGTAAAACTATTTAAACACCATTTGTTGAATAATAATATTTATTATTTATCATTATTACAAGTATTATTTAGTACATATGAAAGAATTAAGCAACAAAACTATAGAAGATTTAAGTTTAATAAATCTAGCGTACATTGCTGTTTTTCATGCAATGTAACCGTAGCCTCAATAATTATTGTTACATTCGTAATTAATCGGTTCCTTACCCAACTTTGCATTCCGGCAATTAGTCTCCAATGTAACAATTATATTTTATTGTTACATTTCCATGTAACCGTAGCCAGTGCCAACTTTATATTTACTACAGTTATGTCGTCGACTGGTTAAGTCCTTCGGCCATCGGATGTCAAAAGCAAAACTAATGAAATCAGGATTTAAGTTTTTTGTAAATAATTTGTGAAAGGAACCCCACGGGCTACGATTACCGGCAAGAGTAACAATAAGAAATAATTATTGTTACTTCGAGACTAGTTGCCGAAATGTTTTTAAGGACAGGGACCTGATTTCACACCGAAATTGCAGGAAACAATAATATCGTTTAAATACAAATATGTGATTTTGATTTTGACACCATTCATAAAATATTACATTTTTTCTGGTTCAATAATCACAATTTACGAAAATACCGTTACAGATCCGGACACGTGCCAAACTGCCCTTTTATATTTGATTTTACAACTTTACAAGAGAAGAAAGGCGAAGGATACCAAAGGGACAGTCAAACTCATAAGTCGAAAAAAAACTGACACGTGCCATGATTAAAAGGAAAAGACAAACAACAGCACACAAAATTAACCTAGAAACCAAAGACTGAGCAACACGAATTCAAACCCTACAAAACTTGGAGTGATCTCAGGTGCTCCGGAAAGGTAAGCAAATCCTGCTCCACATGTGGCACCTGTCGTGCTGCTCATGCAAGTTCAAACCCGGTGATATGTCTAATCCTGTAGGTCATATATATGTGAAACAGATATTCCATAACGGTCAACCAACTCGTGATGGCGTCCGTAAAATTTATAAGATACGCAATTATTTCTTGATTATATTTAATTTTGAACATTTACTCAATAGCTACATCCAATTCACAAGTGTACGATGCATTTAAAGTTGTTTTAGTTAATAGTGCATTTTAGATGCACCTTAATATCACCCTTCCAGTCTTAGTAGGTCGTAGAAGTTCAAGAAGCCTGGCATCCTGGTCAACCTCCTTTTTGCGTCGGTACGAATAAAATCGACATGTAACCGAATTTATGTGACAATTTAAAAGATTCCAAACAAGGTAAAATGGTCCGTTCGCTGTTTACATGTAACAGATCGGTATAATATAGCTCGGCATTTCTATGGGTTACACGTCAGTATGACAGCAACCGAACGACAGAAAACAACAAAAAGACATCTTGAGAGCAGCATGGAGTATTCAACAAAAGGCCGGAGTATTAGACATGATCATAATGATAGAATATAGCAAGCTCTAAATTGTCCAAAGTTTATAAAAAAAAAATGAAAACAACATGTTAATAATTTCATGTGTATTAATGTCATTATCAAATTGTGAATAAGTCAAACAAAAACAACCAAAAATCTGCACGAGACGATGGTCAGTTTCTTTCTTTGTAACAGGTTTACGTCTATCAAAATCGCTCACAAGAGATTTTGTGTCTGACATATATTTGTATCCATTCAAGCACGGTATTTTAAAAATAAGGAGATGTGGTATGATTGTCAATGAGACACCTATCCACCTCAGTTCATAGGAAGTGGATGTAAACCACAATGATCGAATTCATTCCAGTGAATTTTTAATATGAATATTGTGGATGGTTAAACGTTAAATCTATCGATTGAAGAAAATAGTAGACAAAAGGTATATGTTAACAAAGAATACAAAACATTTACCAGAGCTATTTTATATTGCAGGACAACAGACTAGGAGAGTACTGCAGATATGTGAACCATTTTGTCTATGGTGAGGAAAATATCTTCTTGCAACAGTAAGGTATCGTATGTATAATAGAATTTAATGTAATGGTATTTACCTGTATCTTCATCAAATAATTTTCTTTTGATCGCTTTCTTTCTTGCAGTTGTTGTACTTATTACATCATCTATTTCCTTGTCTGTAAAGGTATGAATATATATATATATATATATATATATATATATATATATATATATGTATTAATAAATGTATGCTACTTGCACTGCAGACATGTAGATCTGATTTAATGTTGATACACCCCCCAAAAAAAAGACAGATTGCCAATGAGACAACTCTCCACAAGAGACCAAATGGCGCAAAAATTAATAGGTCACTGTACTGCCTTTAACAATGAACAAAGCCCATACTGCATAGTCAGCTGTAGAAGGCCCCTAAATCACAAATGTAAAACAATTCAAATGAGGAAACTAACAGCCTAAAGTATTTAAAAATGAATGACAAAACAAATTTGTAAAACGGCACCAAACGACAGCCACTGAATATCAGGCTCCTGACTTGACAGACACATACATACAGAATGTGGCAAGGCTAAACACATAAGAGGATCCCAACCATCCCCTAACCTGTATATCCATTTATATTAACATTTTATTTCTGCTTCATTTGTAATTGGGTAAAAGAATATGAGTAATATAACTTCCCATACATTAGTGTATTTGATGATTTGTTCTAAATGATGTTTTTTCTTCAATTTGATAATTAATGCCATTTAAAATCTTAGATTAAAAACACTTGTATGTACCTTTGATATATGATTTATACATGCATCTGACTTTTTTGTTCTCATCTTCCTTTGTTTGTTGCAAGTCTAGTCCATATTCTGAAAAAAAAAATGTTGATGTCAGAGTTTGAGAAACTTGGTATGTATATTTTCTCTAGTTTTATTTTGATGTCATTATGCCGTCCGCAAAATTCAAATGGACAGATTTGGCATGGACCAATCACTAGGCTGGTGGTATCTTTTCAGCAGATTGATTCACACAGAGAAAAAATTGAGAATTCAACAAAAAAAGATTGATATGATTTTTTCTCAATTTTCTGACAATGTTAAATATTTCACATGTTAAGAGAGTGGCATACCCTACTTACTATAGTTATGTTTAACAACAATGCTGGGTGGTGCCATCTTTTCAGTTGGTTTTCTCCAATTGATCAGGTCATTTAAATTAGTTGCTGTGCCTATTGAAAAAATAAAAGTATAATAAAACATCTGATTATTAGAACATAACAAATAGTGCTAACTAGGTAGCTCAGATAGTAGAGCAACTCAATTGGTGTGTTGAGTAGGTCCCATGTTCAATTCCTGGCCTAGTTTCTAATTGAAATTGAGAATCAATGATTAAATTTGTATAGGCCTATCTAAGACTGGACATAGTATGGTAAAGCATTGTCTGTCCTTCGAAACCATGTTCACTTACTTTCAGTTTGTTGGTGGTCAGCTTTTATATCATGTATACTATAGGATGTTGTTGATTCAGAGGCAGCTTTGTCATCTTCATCAAGTTTTCCATCTGAAGATCAAGAATAAAACAGAGTAAGTGTTACAGATTTGTTTTCTATGCATCTGGACACCAGGTCCATGATTAATATCTGATATTCGAAAATGGGCTTAGATGGTATGGGTGTCTAAATTATAAAAGATAGAATTTGTTCATACTTTGCCAAAATGTAAACTATATATATTGTGACATATTCAAAAATATAATAAAATTGATGGTCACCCAGCATTTTCTCAAGCTACAGGTTGTGACAAAATGACGTAATATTCATACTAAATTGTTAATTTTGTCAAATTTTCTCAGGACCTACATATAATGGCTTTTGAAATTTAGAATTGAGGATCAAAAGACAAAATATTCAAAATTTTATACCATTCTCAACAGTTTCTTTGTTACATCTTTCTGTTGTGGCAATTTCTTCACACATATATATTTCTTCTATGACATCATCTACAGTAGAAAAATGAAATATTTAAATGTGTTGTTCATATATCTGTTTCCAAACAGAATTTATTAAATCTTCATAATTATTGAGAAGACTAAAACGTCAATTATTAGTCCCTACCTGAGAAACTAAAGGGAATTCAGGATTGCACTCTGTCTGCCCTTCCGTCCGTCAATTTATCAGTCCTGCAAATCTGTTTTTCACAATTTTTTAAAGCAAGTAATCATTTTTCGGCACTTTTTTTTATCATGATTGAAGATATTGATTGATATTTGGTATACGTGGTATATGTTTATAATATAGTCTTTAACATGGCACTAAACATATGTTAATTAATGCAAATTGAATTGATTTTTTTTCCTGATTATTTACTCTTCTAAATGTTCTGACTAGATATTTATATTTTTATACCATTCTCAAGAGTTTCTTCGTCAGATCTTTCTGTTGTGGCAGTGTCCTCGCATCTTTCTGTCGTGGCAATCTCCTCGCATCTTTCTAATGTGGCAATCTTCTCAGGAATTGATATTTCTTCTACGACATCATCTACAGTAGAAAAATGAAATCCCATTTTGGATAAGTTGTTCACGAGTCTGATTAAAAAAAAAAATGGTTTTCTATCTGACCATCTGAATTTTTAGGTAGATGGATAAAGCCTTTATTTCTTTTTTTTCTTTAAATATTTCATCACCATCTCTGTTTTGTGAATGAATAAAATATTGATGATCATAACTAGGCCAATAAATTATTTGGGGTAGTAGAATTTCAACAGTTAATGTAATAATTTATAATTTTATATCATGATTTGTGAGAACATTCAAACAAAACCACAAAAAATAGATAAATATCCTCCTTTCAACTTTTATGAAAATTGTTACTGAAGTGTTGATTGAACCTTTTTACCTTGTTCTGCTCTGTTGTTATTTGAGTTAGATGCGAAAGATATAAATCTGGATTTACCATCATCATCAACTACCTTTACTTTATTTAAGGGTAATTTTAGAGAAACTTTCTCAAACATTTCTAAAATTAATTGCCATGTGTTCAACAGGAAACTTTGTTCTTTTTCAGTGAAGATGACCTGAAATGGTGAAGGTTGGGCCTTCCCAGTGAAACTGAGGATCATCCGGTCCATCCAAAAGACAATGTTGCCATCTTCCATCATCCACCACACATCCTTGTCACAGATCATAAAGTCAGCAATCCTTTTGAGGTGAGATGTGACCAAGACTGACCGATTGGCAATCAGCTCGGATGAAAAAATTGTACGTGGCCTTGGTGGAAGCAGTCTAGCTTGTTTGCTGATGGAGGAATCCTGGATGGTAAAGGAATTCTGTTTGTAAACTAACTGTTGCTGGGTTGTTATGCGCATTATAGCATTGTCAACAATGTGACCTGCCTGTCTGTTGGTTGTACTTTCAGACACTCTTCTTAGATCCCCAAAACATCTCTCCTCCTGCTCTGTTACAATAGACTTCAAATTAAATAGGCGGTAAGTTTCTGAAGCATGTGTAGTCAAACTATGGAAATGGCTTCCAAAGAATTTCCTTGTTGTCATCTTTGTAGGTATTCCAAATACAATTCTGCTCATGATTCCAAATTTAAAACATTGGTTGTGAAGTCTAAGGATGGATTTAGGAGTTCTGGACTGTAACAGATGTGGACAATATCTATCAGCGAGTTAATAAGTTCCATTATATTGGTGTCTAATTGCTGATTCATGTACAGCGTTGTTGCAAATTTTGTTAGTTTGACTGCAAACATTCTTGCATCTGATCCCTTTAATTGGTTTTTGTTTCCTATTGTAGTGGCGGTAAAATGCTAAAACTGCTTTTGGACTGCTGGGTCTTTAATGTGGTTAGGCAGCTCAGTGATAACATTCTGGACAAGATTGGTTATGTCGTGAAGAGGTTCACATCCAAGGACCTCATACTGACCAATATTAATTTCTGAGGAAGATTTCTTTGGATGTGAAAGCATGAGTGCTGGAGGCCGAACAATGCCATGCAAAAGGGAGGTAAGTTCTTCTTGAAGTTCTACTTTATTGGACATTGAAAAGTTAATGTGCCTGCTGTCAAGTTCATCGATAATTTCCTGTTTTTTTTAAATTCTGGAAAGGATTGATGTTTCCTCTCTGCAGTTTGCCAAGACTGTTTGCTGATGATGCAATTTTATTTCTGTCATCAAAATCCAAAACCTTGAGATGGTAGCAGAAAACGAGATTGCCATGGTTAGCAGCTCTTGCACCACAAATGCAGGGATAGTTGCCACCGCGTTGCTGACCTGCTTCAAATTGACGTGCTGGGCCATCACCACTGAAGACACGTACCACATCAAAAACTTCCACAGGACCTTCAGATATGGACAAATGGACAGCTTCTAAATCTCTTATTCTGGTTTCTAAGTACATTACTTGTTCCATATCACTACTGCCTGAAATTGCAGTTGAAATTAATTCCAGAAAAATGCACTTCATAATTAGAGGAAGAAGTTTTAGGATGTAAATGGTATACGTAAAAGTTATTAACTTTATGAAAAGAAAAGTGGGGTTAGCAGGCAAATTTTGTTATGGCACTCTCAAGGACAAAACAACTAAGATTACAAAATTCTGATAAAAATCCAAATCATGACAAGGAACATCCTTAATACTGTTTCATGCTTTATATGTAAGAAAATATATTTTAGTAAGCATGCTTTATATTTTAGAAAGAAGTCAACAGATTGAAAGGGGATACAGTGGAGGTAATATTTACATTTCCTTGGATTTGAAAGGAAGTTTATAGCAATTAAGGTAGATGGTGTGTCTAAATTATAATCCATAGAATTTTTAATAAATTGCCAAAATGTAGTTTATATCATACTTTTTAAAAAAAATGATAAAAGAATGGGTCACTGGGCTTATTTTCACGCTACACAGTGTTCAAAATTGACAGATTTTGTATAGATTATGCATGGAAAACCCAATTTTCTGCAATAAAGCGTAAACTACACCATAGAATTTTGAGATAACATATGAGAAGATCGCTTTACTAGTATGCTTTCAGTTAAGAAAAAGAAAAATGGGGTCACCGGACCTGTTTTCTTGCTACATTATAAAATAGGTAAATTCCTAATACATTCTATTGTAAAAGTACCTAAATCTGAATTATCTGCCCTTGCATATGAGTTGCCTCCTTATGTGGCAAAGTTGGAAAAAATTAATCAAACAAAAGTTTTCTGTTTTTGTAAATACAACCATAAATATGATAAAACATGTCATTTTCTATATTGCAATGAAAGTTCTTACACATGAATTACCTACTACTCTAAAAGTTTGAACATTCTATAAAAGATCTAGACCTTGCTTTCTTGTATTTCCAAATCCAAGATGGAGGAAGACACCTTATCTACCTTAATTTTAAAAAGTGGCAAAGACTTGCAATTTATTTATTCACGCTTCCATTAGTTAGTTTTGAAAAGTCAAAATTGAAACTAAATTGAAAACTAGTAATTAAAGATTTCTGCGAAGTTGAAGTTTATTAGTATTATTTGTTTTGCAAATCATTATTGAAAATCTCTGCTTTAAACTCTGCAGTTTTAACTTTTAACTTTTATATTTTATAATAGATGTGAGATTTTGGCCTGCATGTATTTCCATATATTTATGATTTTTAATTTCATTTTTTCTAGCTCACATCTAACAGAAGAATTGAAACTTGTCCAGAAGAACAAGCCTTTTTATCAAGGTTTGTATGATGTTGATATTTTAACTTCATATAATTGTTGAGAAGCTTCAAACAATCTTGCGATACTGGTAACTTCTTAAATTGAATTAGTCCAGAAAAAGCCAATCAGATTTGTGCTTATTTCAAGTTTAAACGTCTACTTGCATGTTTTCTTAAGATAAAAAACGAACAGCAGATTTCAATTTTTAACAAAATTGATATATGAGACTTTTTCTAAACCGAATTTATATACTCGAAGCGTGTCAAATTGATCTTAAAATTTAAAACCAAGAAGCTTCATGTTTTAATGGGCTAATTGTGAGTCCTATGAAATATGCATTTCTTTCGCAATTTTATTTTATGCCCAGACTGCTTAAGTTGTGAAGTTAGCTACATGTATAGCATGCTCACTTCAAAGTTGGAGTTCATTTGTTAGAACCCTGGCCATGTGAAACCAAATCTTGGAAATTCGGTATCTGCTGCTTCTCCACTGTAGTCCATTCAGTATAAGGTTAAAGTTTTTGGTTGAGGTGCTCTTTGTTGTAAATGAGATTAAAATTTAGCACTGAGCGTTCCTGATGAAGGTTAAATTTTTGGGAAAGTTCACATTTTTTTTATAGAGTGATTTCATTTTTCTGAAAGTAACATGTTTGGTCAAATTACTTGATTGACCAAATAACTAAATTTTTGGTCTCTCTACTGCTGACTGAATGTTGATTGGCTTTCTGTTCGGATACTTTTGTACATATTCCTCGTCCGTCAAAAAATTAGCTGGATCATAAAGCCAGGATACCATAAAACAGATGTAGGAGTGGTTTAATATATCGCTATGATCGTGCCAAATTTTTAGATGTCTTGTTCTTTCTAATTGTTTCAACTTGTTGATGGCCTCTTCTTTTATTTCAGGCTGATGTTCACCAATCCTGGTATAGCGTTGTTGTACATCTTCATCAGACAGATTCTCGTAATCCTGATCAGAATGATGGTTCAAAATTCCAAGTTGGATCTGATCCTGAAGAGCCGTCTGTCTTATATGTGCAAGTGGTATTTTGCGACCATAAACATTTTGATTTACCTCAACTAGAGCGCCACTGCTGTCGATTTTTGTAGTAGTGATATTTTTAGGTGCAACTTCCTCCCCAATGTATATATCGCCTGACTGTATTTTTTTCATTATATCTTCTTTAAGTTTTTTTGCAGGTCTTGGTGTTGGTATGGTTACTTTTGTTGTTTTCATATTAATGATCTTTTTTGCTCTTCGGACTCGTTTTTGATACATGTTCAGATGTCCTGTAAATGAGCTGATGTCAATCTTGTTGTATTTGGCATATGCCTGCAATATCTGTCCAGCATTTTGTGGAATTTTGTCGTTAATTTTGACTTTGAATAGTCTAGCCAGCTGTGTCCAATTTACATGGGAACCTTTTGGTTTTGCAGTTATGTAGATCAAAAATCCTTGTTTGTCAAAGTTGTAACTATCGAATTTCCCATGATGTGTTTTGGGTTTATGCAGTTTTTTTCTGTGATGGTCTTAAATGTTCTGTCACTAGCCATTTGTTTAGATTCAAAACAAGTAGACATTCGGTCTCTGTTGTACTGTTTATATGACTTCCCAGAAGCCAGGAAACTATAAACATCATTTCCGCCATCAGTTATTGATTCAGCAAATTTATTTCGACTTTCAATAATGTTTTTGTTTATTTCTTTTTTTCTATCCTGTGGTGTTGATTTGGGAGACATGCTTACAGAAATAGATTGGTCAAATGAAATGTTCATTTCTGTCTCCACAAGTGGCTGAATCATTTTGACAAATTTTTTTACAATGTCAAGTCCCTTTGTTTTACTCCCTTGAGCAGCTTTTGGGGAGGTTATGTCGATCATTGTTTGTGTAGCATTGCTACATAATGCATTTAATGCAACTGTTTTTTCTGGTGCAGATTTGTGTAATTTGGAAATATGACCATGTATGGTATTGCAGGGATTGCAGTTCTCCAAAGAATGTTCTTTTTTTTCTTTCACGGACAGGCTATTCCATTTTTTCAAAGAGAAGTACTCTAGGAATGTCTTTTGTTCCCCATTTTTGTTTTTTTTTATCCAATACTTATTGTTGGTCAAGTAGTCTTGCAGGCGAGGTATTTTGATTTGAAAAGATTCATACTTAATGGACATTTTTGGAAAGTTCTCCATGTATTCTTCATAATTAGCAAACCGCTCTCTTAAACTGAAATTGCTGCTTATTTTTGGAGGTTTTGTACATTCTATATTTTTTCTCCATGCTTGAATTGATGACAAGTCCTTTGTGTCTCTTGAAATGATGACTTTCCCAAAGTTGCAGAAATTCATTTTTTCATTTCATGACAACTGTTTATGACTGAATATGTTTTCTCTGAAATAATTGCATTTGTGTATACTTGTGCTATTTTTCATATTTTTCATGTATTTTAAGCTTTTCCTATGTCAGTTGGTATTATTGCTAAACAACTAAATCCAATTTCACAGAATGAGCTTGGTAAAGATTGGATAATAATTGAACCAAAATTGACATTGGCAAAGCTTAAAATACAATGAAGTTATTGCTAATTTAATGCAGTATGTTTCAGTTCAACTTTTAACTTTGATTGTTGAAAGAACATGACATTATCTAGAGCATTTTGAATGCTTTAAATTTATAGGTAAAGCGAAGGCCAATAAAAAGTATGTGTTTACTGTACCCCAACCTACCTAATTTTTAACCACTACCCTAAAGTGTTTTGGCCATTTTGATTAAGCACTGTTAAAGTCATAATGTTGCTCCCATAGACTCAATGTAGAAAATATTTTTAAAAATCCTTACCTACCTACCCTATTTTTTCAGCATGTGAAGGTAAACACACACTTTTTGTTTGGCCTAAGGGTAAATAACCACTCAAGGGAATGGAATGATTATTTTAAATCTGTCTGATGTGTTAGCATAGCTTCTGGACCATTTCATTTTTTTTATCTATTATTAAAATTAAAAGTTCAAAAGAATTGTTTAAAACAAATATTAGGGATCAGAATGGTGAATTAATTTTGGGGTTGAACCACAAGAATTTAAACCATTTTAAAAAAAATAATGTGGTTCAAATTTCTTAATATTTTATGAAAATATGGTTGCAGAATCATAGTTTTTTATTTTCTTAATCACTGAAGTAAGTGTATCCTATGTTAATTTTGTTCTCCATATTTAAACATGTAAACTATTGAAAGTGTGTGTTATTTATAGGTATGCATTTTGTTAGCTATACACTTGCCTCCTTTTGTACAAGTTTTTTTTAGAGTAATTGAGAAACTTAGTATAACTTCTATATAAATCTAGAAAATGTGTAGCATTTTTATGCCAAGACTTCAATAGTAAATGGGCATTATGATTTTTGGTCTGTGCATCTGTCTACTAAGTTTTGTGTACATTGCCAATATTTAATCAAACTCAATCTGAACCAATGGTTCATTGTAGATGTTATTTTGTCTTGTTCGGTAAGTTATTCAAATGCTATAAGGTCAACTATAGGTGGATATATTTATCTGGTTGTCGGGTGTCATCTGTCATTACCCCATTTTCGTGGTTCATTGGTCAATATTAAGTTTTTAAAGTCTGGCAATTTTTTCAGATACTGGAAGTTTTAATTTGATTATGTATTTTGTATTAAATAATTGTATATATGTCAACAAAATTGGGTTTAAAAATGCTTGTTATAAAATATTCATGTCCCTCTTGGAGGTTATTATATATTTGACAACCTTATTTCATTGTTCATTGATCTGTTAAGTTTACTTTACTTTTATGCAATGTGTATTATTTATGTTATACGGTATTCAATTATTATATTTTTAAGGCAATGTTTTATCTAATAATTTTCATTGAAAATGATATTTGCAGTTACCAATGCTAAATTTTCTTGAGCAATGCAGTTTCTCAGACTTATTCAATTTTCCTGGATCATAAATTCGTAATTATACTACTTGCTATTAAGCCTCCCAAACAAAGTTTGGAGACTTATTGTTTTTGCTCAGTTTTTATTATTTTTCTTCTTGGGGTCTATTTATGGGTATTTTGTGGGGCCAACAGAAGGAGGATTTACTATAGAACCCTATGGGATTATTTTTAAATTTTCAAATGACTATAACTTGTAAGTGATAGACACACGCGGTTTTCAGTAATGATCACAGGACCATAAAACAAATCACCCCACCCACCCCATTCTGTTTGAGAACTTGTAAACGGTCAAGATCCCACCCTGAACCATATATATTCTTGTATGGGGCAACAAAACAAATCAAATGAAATAGAGTGGAAGTCCCTCTGGGTCAGCCCCACCCCTCCTGTTTGAGAACTTGTAAACCGTCGAGATCCCCACCCCTAAACCATATATATTCTTGTATGGGACAATAAAACAAATCAAATGAAATATAGGGGAGTCCTGCGTGTCACCCCACCCCTCCTGTTTGAGAACTTGTAAACAGTCAAATCCCACCCCGAAACCATATATATTCTTGAACGTGACAATAAAACAAATCAAATGAAATAAAAGGAGAGTCCCTGGGGTCACTTCCACCCCTTCCTGTTTGAGAACTTGTAAACGGTCGAGATCCCCACCCATAAACCATATTTATTCTTGTATTGGACAATAAAACAAATCAAATGAAATATAGAGGAAGTCCACAGTGGTCACCCCACCCCCTTTCTTTTTGAAAACTTGTAAACGGTTGAGATCCCCACCTCGAAACCATAGATATTCTTGTACGGAACAATAAAACAAATTAGATGAAATAAAAGGCGAGTCCCCTAGTGATACTCTCACCCCCCTTCCTGTTTGAGAACTTGTAAACAGTCGAGATCCCCACCCCTAAACCAAAAATATTACTGTTCATGATTTCAAGAAGATTTGAATAACATACAGGGTAATCCCTAGGCGTCACTTGTGCATATCACTTTACTAGACCAAACCAATTTGTACTGGACTTTGCCCAATGTCAGGCGACCGTGGAAATGACAAATTATAGGAGCTTTGTTTGGGAGACTTCGTAACAGCATCCTGTGATGCTGTTACGAATTATTCTTGTATTAAGTAATTTTTTTTAAGTCGGAAAAAATTAACCATGCAATCTACACATTTACAACTTATTTGAAATATTACAATCTACCGTTGCAACTTTCCTTAGGTGCTATCCAGCACTTTGATTGATGTGCAGTCTCGGATAAAAATTATAGAGACAGCTATAACCGTGCATTTACTCATGAACAGTTCAACCAAAGCTTTTAAAATTTTAATATGTTGTAACTGATGACAAAATTAAGGTCAAGTTCATTAATTGCGATTTTCACTTTTTCTGTTCAGGAGTTGTGGTTCTTGAAAGATTGAAAATTGTTTCCAGTCATGTTGTCGCATTTACTCATGAACCATTCAACCAAAGCTTTTCAAATTTTAATATGTTGTTACGGATGACAAAATGGAGGTCAAATTTGATATTGATGATTTTCACTTTCACCGTTCATTAATTATGGTTCTTTTGATATTGAATAATGTCGGGACACAAATAAATGTTAATAAATCCTGTTTGCTGTCACTCTGACAGCCCCTTGTTATTGTATTATTTAATGTTTTACTTCACTTGTAACATTGTTTTTCATTTGCCAGTAAATGTAAAAGTTGTCATTTATTGATTTTCTTAATTTCATTTATTAAAATTTTATGTTAATTTATTAGGTTGTCATTAGTTTTCTTTTGCAAACACAAGAAGTTTGAATAAAAAGACTAAATGGCCAGCGGTTAACAATCTTTGGTGGCATCGACTGTTAATTGGAAAGATTATGAATTATTCTCCAGATTATTTAGTTGGCATGGACGAACAAGGATTCCAAATGTTCTATTTCTTCAATGCTTGCCTCGTATGTAAATTGTGATAGTGAAAGGGTTCTAGCATTTGTTATATTAAGAAAAAGGTGGTTAACCAATGTTTGTTATATGGAACCTGATTCTGTTCAAAGATGAAAGCCATGCCTAATTCATGTTTGATCGTATGAAATGGGGTATAAATGTATACGGTCATCTTTATATAGGAGTTTTGAGAACGACTTCATTGTTTCATAAAGGACAAGTGGCAACCCATGGTGGTGTTGTAATATAAAAGGACGATTGGGATGAAGAGAAAAGAAAATTGCATTGTGAAGTTGTCATTACCATTTTAAAGCATTCAATAAATAATTGAAAAATATCTCAAGTATACACATGGATTCTTATTTCATATTTAGATAGTAAGCATTTGATGATGATGGATTATTTTCCAAGTTGATTTTAGATTGAAAGTCTTCATCTTCATAATATAGTTCTGGTAGTGGTTCATTTTCAACCAGGGGTGATTGAGAAATACCCACTTGGTTCGGTGTTTACATTTGAGTCTAGAAGTAAAATTGGTTATATATATATATTAGATGCAGAATACCAAGTAGTTTGAGGTAAGTAAACGAAAATATATAAAGACGAGAAGATGTAGGAATATTTATTTCATCTTGTCTCCCTTTTCTCAATTGTTGCATATTCCATTAATGTCAGTAAAATTTACAAAATCATTATTTTTATATAAGAACTGCCGCACTTATTCTTAACCGTTTATATTCAAGTATCTGCTCTCCAAATTAAATTAAAAAACATTGTTTAATATGAATTTTGCCGCCCATGAAACTTTTAATAACGCCGGAAAAGGAAACGTACACAAATTCCGCATCCAAGTATCTTCTTCATCATCTGAATGTTTTATTAGAATTATCTGAAAAGATAAACAAAACGATTGTACAAAAATTGAAAAGTGCAGGTGCTTATCCTCATAGAAGCTAATATTTTTAAATATATATCGATTCAAAATGCATCAACTATTAGAAAAGTGCTGCCACTTGACTGTTAAAGATCGACAATGTGTTAAAAATACTTGAGATGAAGCCGTTAGGTACTGTTTGATACAATTTTCACTTGTTAATAAAAATAAAGGTTATTGTTACGAAAAATAAACCAAGTGGCAGCATTTTCCTTTAAATATAGTTCAAATTCTTCGCATTGGTTGTTAATTTAGTATCGAACGATATCATCTTGCACCTGCACTTTGCATTTTAATATTGATGTGAGATATTTTTAGAACTGGGTGTCACGTGACTACTTTCACTTTAGGAAATTTAAAATTGGTTTCAATGTGCTCTATTGGTTTGATTATGATTGTACATTGATTAACAGAAAGAAAAATAACCGTCAAACTTGTTAAATCAGCTTATCATAAATTCACATGTTTAAGGATGCAATTTTATGTTTTTACGAAAAAGTGTTTTGATACCGCTGCGCGTCAACCAGAAAGGAATAGATATGAAAATACTAAATAGGATGTACTACTTAATTAAAGGACTACGCTGATCTACGCTGGGCAATGCATATTGTAAATAAACATATATTTTTTTTAGATTTCCGATCGTACTGCGCTTATTCACCAGATGTTATTGTAAAATTATTTATAATTCTTCGAATTTTCTTCATGTATATTATCATGATAAAATAACCAGTAAATTTAATACTTTTGTACACAAAATTTTGCAACTATAATGCTGAAAACCGTTTCCTGTCGTGGGGCCTCGCCCCAGACCCCTACCAGGGCTCTGTCCTGGACCTGCTGGGGCCTTTAGCGGCCCCAGACCCCTTCCGCAATTTGTGCCTACAGTTGATCGGATACCTAGCTACGCCGCTGACAAGTAATATCTCTTTGATCCTATATAAGCTAGCTAAAGATTTCTGATTTTTTTATCGTACCAGGCTATCAATAAATGATTTATTTTTGTCGCGATTTTTCTTTTTTATAAGCTTAGAATTAAAATGAATGACAAATGCTTTCAATCTGACTAGTTCTTTTCTTTCTCCCGGATCAAATTTTTTCAGAAAAAAATAATAACCCCTTTAATGGTCGGTCCCTATGAACAAATTACATGAGAAGCTAAATGAGATAATGGGACCTTTTCATATTTGAATGATTAAATTTGTTAAAGATATTATAAATACATGTACCTTAAGATTAATAAAGTTGAATAACGACAACTAGAAACCTATAGTACAAATGTATGTTAGCCAGTAAAATGCAATACACTGTATAATAAAACATATAATTCAAGTGTTTCTTACCGATTAAAATGCCGTTAAAAACACTTTAATTTTAGGGTACGTCTAAACACTGCTCAGGACCTCCTGAGTGCACTCAGGACTTAAACGTGCACCCAGGACTCTTTATAGTTATCGTATGTGCACACATGACGGATATATGTATTCGTTGCAATCTGTGTATTTTAGTGGTAAACTTTGGTAGATTTTGAAAACAAACTTCGAGAGATATTTATTATTTTATAAGATAATGGTACGTGTCATTGATTACACAACTACTCAGCCTTGATTATCCAATCAACAAAATTGATTGGATTATCCTAATTGCTTATGAATATCATGTTATTAGTACAGTGTTTTGAATAAAATTGAATTAAACATTTAACTTGTTTCGGAATTGTTTCATGTTACATGTATTAAATTTACTTTATGCGTAGTGCATTTTACGATTATGAAGAAAATAAAACTCCTTTCAATGCATTTTAATACAGTTTCTCTTATGACCGTGACCTGTTATATATTTCTTGCATGAAGACATATTTCTCGTATCACACTGCTCGAGTGTGATACAAACAACTCAATTTTGATTATTAGAAAATTATTATACCTAAATATGATAAATGACAGAAACTGAGAGGAAAACGGAGATAAATTAATATTTCAGAATTTATTTAAATTCATCCAAGGCTTGCAATACTGGACAAGTACAATTTTAATAAGAAATAAAATCTTACTTTATGATTGATTGATTGTTGGTTGCTTAACGTCCAGTGGCAAATATTGCATGCATATTCAGGACGAGAACAAATTAACAATAAATACAATAGGTAGGTTCTGTAATAGGGCGTCCGGGATTAAGGTTGGAGAAATTTAGACTGCCACGGGAAATGAGGGTATATTGGAGAGGGACAGAAATTTAGCCTTGCAACAGGTCACCTAAGGACCCTCAAAGAGTTGTTGCAAGGGTTCTCTTTACACGAGGCATCGGATTTAACGTCCCCATTCTGACCGGACGTGGCTGCAAATTTGTACATCCCGCACAGCCAAACGGACGCCCCACTTTAGCAAGGATTTTACTGCCGGTGATAAGTACAGCAAGTTCAAGAAATGTATTACTGGACAAGAATGAGTTTTGCACAAACAGTCTAATTAAGACTTAGATATTTAAACACAAAAATTTCTATTGAAATTGGTAGATGGCAAAATAATCAGAGAAATTTTATTTGTACTTTATGTAATTCCGGTGGTATTGGCGTCAAGTTTCATTATGTTTTAGAATGTTCGGCAATAGACAAAAGTAGACAAACGCTGTTAAAACGGGGTTTTGATCCCCAAGGACGCCACATTTGGCAATAAACTTTATCGATATTTTTTTAACGTTTTCAAATGAAATAAATTGAATGGAAAATTTCCCGACTTTGTGAAAATTTCTCAATTGGCTTCAATAATTACAAACAAAACGAAAAGTTTATTTAACATTTTTCAATTCAGTATGTTTATCATTTTTCAAAAGAAAACTTTTTTGTTTGCCAAGTTTACTTGTATGTGTTTATTACCATCACTAATCACAGTGACACTCCTAATTATTAAAGATCAAACGACCTAATCAACATGATAATTGGTATTGAATGTGACCATCGGTCATGCATATCCCAAAATACGGCGCGTGCCGATAAAACTTAAATTAATTCTCAAATATTGAATTGATTTTATGAAAACAAAATTATAAGATAAAAATTAAATTATCTATCGAATGCATACCCTTAACGATCACTGAAACATCTATTACATGTCCTGAGTGCACTTTTATGTTCTGAGTGCACTCAGGAGGTCTCGACGGTTTTAGACGTACCGTAATTTTAGTGACAAAATTAGGCTAATTCCATGACCAGGTGTTTAGTGTTCGGTGACTCGTATCGGCTCACACTATACATGTATCAGACAAATTAACAAAAAGCTAATTGCCAACCCAATCAAGGATGTCCACCTCGGCTTTAAATCGCATGTTACAGTCGGTTGAAAATTACCTGTGTATATTTAGTTCTAACTTTTAATCTAAAAAATAATGCATGCACAAGCTGTACATGTTTGCACATTTTATTTCTACAAATTACCAAACTATTTCAACTCTCTTCTCGAATGTACTTTTAAGGATTATGATACAATGTAAAAAGGGGTTAAAATAGTCAGTTTTAAAACATGTTATCGTGTTACCATTAAAAATACAAACTTCAAGTAGGCTTTCCATGAAGATTATATAAAATTAGATCTTGATAAATTGTATGTATACCTATGGAAGATTTGCATGTACTTTCACGGCTCTGTTTCACGGCAATGGCTGCATGACTGCATTATCTATAGACGACACGTTGATGATCATAGTTTTTTGCCAAATTGAAATTATCCAACACCAAATTTACTCTTTTAAACACTTATTTCCTAAATGAATTCATGTTATACACAGACCTTGCTGAGTGAACATGTTTAACTTGAGTTAGAGATTCTAAATAATTCTAATATTTTTAAAACATCTTCACTAAAAAAAAATCACAGTATATCAGCTTCACGTGTTACGGTGTATATATAAATATATACTTACTTTGAGCTTCAAAACATAATATCATTTCATGAAAATGATCGATTGACAATTGCTTAACGTCCAGTGGCAAATATTACATACATGTTCAGAATTTTTTTTTTTATAAAAATAAAATGGGCGTTGATGACAGATATTTCATTGTTTCCGTTAGATTAATTCTCAACTGTTATACACTATATGGGTAAACCTGTCTACTGTCTATTGACTGTATGTTGGTCTTGACAATGTGATGTCTTCTGCATATTGTTTTCGTGGGGTTGCTGTCTTTTCACTTATACCCAATATATTCTTACAAATGTACATTGAATTTCATACTTGTCGGGTTGTTAAAATAATTGAATGTCGTGGTAACGAGCAGTATTTTAGATTTTAAAGTATAATCGTGGAATAAAAACTTTACATACTTGGACATTGCTCTATTTATTGATCAATAACTGACAAATAAAACCCTTAAAATTCGATTCATTTTACTGTTAATTTTCAATGAAAAGAACAATCTAAACACAACACGTGGATTGAGGGGTGATCATTTTATTTCAATTATCTTGAATATCTAAAATACACAATACATGGTATTTGTTGCTAAGGTTTACGTATTTACGTATTTACTCACGGATTTGACAACTATTTTTGACATTTTATTTGAAAATCGTCGTTTTTAGCGACTCATTATGCAGCAACGAATGGAGACTTTTAAGGAGCCTTTTATGTTTTATGCTGTATAAACAATATTCTTTAACCGTTATAAATTTCGATTTTTTTTTACTTGCTAACTAACGAAGTATTAATAAAAGCTTGTGTCTAGTTTTTACAGACCTCGAATAAAAATTCCTGTCATTACGGAACATAATCTTTATAGATACAATTTACCAGAAAGAAGTAAAAATACATTACAGTTTTATGTAAAAGTTATTTTCGATCATCAATATTTCTTTCCATTTGAAAACTTGCTATATTTTTATGATTGCAATAGAGTATATTTGATATTAAAACACGAACAAATAAACATTGCAAATTGAATGATATTCAATGAATTTTAATCTCATAAAACTACATGTCATAGTGAAATTTATTGATTTTACAATAACAAAGTCTAATTGTCAAGTCCGATTTAATCAACTGAGTATACATTTTTAAAGGTTAAAAGTTGTAGAATTTTACCGAAAGCCGTTAAAGCTAGGTAAATTTGTACGCAATTCGAAAACATATTTCATTTTAGTTGTAATTTATGCTCATTTAACCCTCACATATATTTTATTTTGGACAATTGAACAAAGCAAACAAATTTTCACGGAAGGACATGAATATAATTGAGAAATCAGGGTATTACAAACAAGCTCGAATAAAGGGAGACAAACCTTATGAATCTGCACAAACAATTTTATGTCAAAATTGATAGATTTACCTGGTACTGGATGCTACTGAAAATTCCCAATCAACTATTTTATCGATGAACTGACGTGTACTAAAATGTACTTAACAGTACTGGATTTAACGCTACGGGTTTTTCTTAATTACCTAAACCAGTACTGACTGGTACTTAATCGATCGCGATAGTTAGTGTACTGAACATGTACTGAACAACTGAAAAGATCTTGACATTTTCCTTGCGGTAAATTCAGGCATTTAAGAGTTGTTCAATTTAAAATGACCGTTTCAGTAGTAAAACCCGTTACTAGTGTTAGCAAAGGTGCGAAACTATTCATAATTATCATTTAATAGTCATACAGTGCAATAATACAAAGTGTGGAATTCCCCACTCTTTGTTAGTCATTTAACTCGGAATTATATCAACTTCCGTAAAACAATATCTTTACCAAAGTTCATGCTATTTTAGTAAACATTAATTCTGTTCAAGTTAAATGACAAAGAAAGATCATAGAGTTAACAATATGACAGACTTTTGTTTAACACATTTAATGGACACAGCTCCAATGACGAGATATTTATGACAACAAAAGACAAAAGGACATATAAACTATGATGTTACAAATAAATACAAATAAATAAGCTTTATTTAGAGTCGGTGTTGTTTTCAAAACAAAGACATAACATAAGCTCTGTCGAGCTATTAATTAACCGACATGGTGAAGTTAGTATATACAAAAATCAGTTCAAGCTGTAAATAAAAACCAAGCGAACTGGTGCTAAAAGCTACTATTTCTGGTCTATTCAGATAACTTAACTTCCTTGAGCAACAGAACAGCAAATTGAAATATAGAATTTCGCACACTATTGTGAAGTCAAAGTTATATCATTTCAGATTATTCATTAGCAATGACAAAATTGATAAAAAATAATTTGTTACTTGTTCAGGTCATAAATATGTAGAAAATATTTAGCCGTTGAACGCAAGTGCACCCTGAGGGTTACATTATTACAAAGTTATATACATTAATCCCGAATTCAGTAATAATGTGCAAAGTATAAATTCGGACGTACTCTACATCAACGGGTGCTTTAGAAAAAAACATACCCGCATCATCTGTGAAGGAATTGAAAACCATGCTCGTCTTCTGAATTATAATCACTCAATGATTCAAGATCTTGTTTTATTAAAGAATATAAGGTGGGACTAAACCATGATTATATATAGGTCTTCATTCTTCAACCACTGTTTATATCATGGTTTAATCCCACCCATAAGAGAAAATATTTCATTTAGCATATATATAGGTCTTAATTCTTCAAACACTAAACTTTTGGCTGAAAACACTTTTTATTTAATAATGGTTTAATCCCACCTTCTATGCTAATTGAAGTAATTTCCCATAAGGGTGGGACTAAAACATGATTATATATATACATACTGTTTATCATAAAACAAATAGTATTTGTATAAAATAGTACTGCTTTTTATCCATTATATATAATTATATATTTATAACACTTTTTTTCTTTTCCAACGCCTTGAAAAGTTTTTTTTGGGGCGGGGGACATGCAATAAAAAAGGGGCTAGGAATTTATTGGGGGTACATATATTATAAAAAATACATTTAACACTGCATGACCTTGACCTTTAACCTATATAAACAAATAACATTAATGTGTTAACTTGACCTTTAACCTATATATAGGTCAATGTCAACATAAAAAACTCAGGTCAAAGTACATGACCTCTTACTTTATATAGATGAAATGTATGAAATTATATGGCCTTGATATATGACCTGTTTGTAGGTCAAGGTCAAGGTCGTTTTAGTGTTTATACTATCTTTCACTGTTAAAAAAAAATCAAAAACGAAATAAAGTTGATGCAAAAATCTGATGTTTATTCAGAGTTCTGTTTTTTTGTACTTTCAAATGCAAGGACGGAATAAAGCGCATGAATATAGATAAACTTAATTCTGATCCATTTTATTCCTCTATAGTCTACCTATTTAAACGACTATAAGTATGATATACAATCCGACATAAAAATCCACTACTACTATGATATCCTTTATTGTGTCATCGACTTCTTCCTATATTCATTTGTCTTTTTCAATCCTTGCATTGTTACTCTAAAAATAAGAAGATGTGGTATGATTGCCAATGAGACAACTCTCCACAAGAGACCAAATGACATAGAAATTAACAACTATAGGTCACCGTACGGCCTTCAACAATGAGCAAAACCCATACCGCATAGTCAGCTGTCCACCTTAGGCAATATAGTTGAAAAATATGTTCATATGCTTTATTCCGTCCTCGAATTCGTCCATATATATGTACTTTACGTGGGAGTAGATCATGATCCATATCTCCTACAATAATCCCTATTGATATAATAAGTGTGGGAATAAACCATGATCCATATTGTCCAACTTTAGTCCCACTTCATGTGATATATATGGGAATAAACCATGATCCACAGTATCATACTATAGTCCCACTTGATGTAATATATGTGGGAATAAACCATGATCCATAGAAACCTACTATAGTCCCACTTAATGCAATATATGTGGGAATAAACCATGATCCATAGTATCCTACTTTAGTCTCACTTGATATAATATTTGTTGGAACAAACCATGATCCAGAGTGTTCTTCTATAGTCCCACTTGATGTAATATATGTGGGAAGAAACCATGATCCTTAGTGTCCTACTATAGTCCCACTTGATGTAATATATGTGGGAATAAACCATGATCAACAGTATTCTACTCTAATCCCACTTGATGTTATATATGTGAGAATAAACAATGATTTATAGTATCCTATTTTATTCCCTCTTGATGTAATATATGTGGGAATAAACCATGATCCATAGTATCCTATTTTAGTCCCACTTCATGTTATATATGTGGGAATGCACCATGATCCACAGTCTCCTGATATAGTCCCACTTGATGTAATATAGTGTCCTACTATAGTCCCACTTGATGTAATATATGTGGGAAGAAACCATGATCCATAGTGTCCTACTATAGACCCACTTGATGTAATATATGTGGGAATAAACCATGATCCTTAGAGTCCTACTATAGTCCCACTTGATGTAATATTGAAACACTGCCTCCCTGGTGCTAGAGTCGGCCACCAGAGATCACAGGGTCACACAGAAAAAGAGAGTTAAAGGGTCTATAAAGTGTTAGGTTCGACGTCCAATGTTTACCGTCACTTGTGATTATTTATATATAGTCTGAGTTATGAAATAAAATATCTGAATAAATAAAGTTTCATATTTTATTAGTACCAAAATAAACATCGGCGGAGAGAATGGTTCTTGCAGGCTCTGTCACTGGTCTGGTCGGGTCCCCGGTAATGGTTGGTCTTACAGTAGATAAACAAACTGTTGATAATAACAAGCTACTAGTACATGTATATAATTCAACAGTTAAGTAACAAGGTTGTCACTTATTAAGAATCTTTCAATAATCCCAATTTAAGGATATTACCACCATTCCACATTATACAACATCAACTTAGCATAATAAAACCAACAACATACTAATCACTATAGAACTGTCAATATAACAACCTAAGCACTGTCGCTAACAACCTTAGCACTGTCACCGACACACATACACTTAATTTGCACCGTCAATAACTATATTAGCACCGTCTCCGGCAATCTTAATTGGCACCGGTACCATCAAAATTGTTTAGCACCGTCAAAAACAACTTATATACACAACCACTAACAACGTTAGCGCCGTCACCGACAAACTTAAATTGCACCGTCTATATAACTACATTAGCACCGTCACCGGCAACCGTATTTAGCACCGTCACCGGCAACCCGATTTGGCACCGGCACCGACAACCTTAAATAAAAACAAAGTTAACTTTCAACGCTTGGTTGTAATTATCAGACACATTTTGTTACTTTCCAACTTTGTCAACCCAACAATCCGTCGGTTCTGTTGTTGCTTTTGCTTTTATACTTCCGACTGACCAATGGTAGAGCTTGTTACATATTGTTTACCAATCGGCAACCATGGATCACACAAGGGAAATTCCCGTAATGTTGATATTATTTGTAAACATGGATTGATCTTCATCAATAAAGATGGGTTTCGACTTAAAATTTATTAGTAGATCATAAGAAGAGTTTTATTTGAGTTTATAGTCTAATACGGTAACTACACAGAAAATATGGAATCAGTACGTGAAATAAAACTTTCTAACACACTACCATACACAAATCTATCATAGCCAGAAATTAGTAGTACTTTTGCTAATTAATATTCATAATATGTAAATGAGAATTGTACCACATGATAATAGTTTGAACTGGACTGGCTTGATATCATTAAAATCTTTAAAACACGGATATTATAAGTTGCCCGTCACAGAGTCCTTGTTTATAATCACTCTGATATTTCCGTAAAGTTATCAGGCGGTCAAAATCAAAACAATGAACGCGAATTTAGTGAATTTTTCGTGTTTTCGTGAGTTTATTCTTCTTGAAATAGGGGCATTTTAACTTTACGTGGGAACCAAGTGTTCAACGACTACACATACAAGGTTTGGACTTGCTTATTCAAGTTTCAAGTTTCATCTCCGAAACCTGTTTTTGTAATGACCTTGTTAGCAAATTTTCAACACGAAGTTTACAAATTTGACGTTTCAGCCATTTTAGCCTGTATTTTATACTGCAATGTTAAAATCCTCTCGCTTCGATTTTTAAAATAGCTAAGGAACCTTGATTTTTGCAACGACAGTCATTATGTTTCGTTTAAATGGTGTATATTGCTGTGTATATTTATTTTCTGTCCCCGCAACCTGTCTATCACTTAAATTAAAGTTAAAAGAGACATTTTTTTTTCAAAATTCCCTATCATTTCAATATAATTTCCGTGACCCGTATCCGATTTCTTTAGTATAATATTCAAATAAGCAAAGTGGCGTTGATTTGTGGATATGTCGTATTTCAGTGATCACACCTTGAAACAACCGCCAAAATAACAAATTACAAGTCTTATATTATTTTCAACATTGGACCTTTCACTTACATCTACCCCTTATCCTCAATAATTTCAAGAAACTATTCAGACATAAGTTTATTATTAAAAAGGGGGAGGCCGGCATTACATTGCCCCCACCTTCAAGGATTTGGTCCCCAAATACGTGCGTCTGTAAGGCTTAATTTAACTAGAACCAACTCATTCATCTTTTAGCTGAACATAAAAAACAAAAATTACACGAATAATTTCATTCATGTATACCACCTATACAAACAGGACTTTAGTACTTTGATAGTTCTCAAATCAATCACAGTACGTTAATTCGATATCTTATTTCATTTTTCCTGATAAATTATTATATCAGATAAACAAGTTATATAAAACAACTCAACATCATATAAATATACTTATTCTTGCTTCTTCTTTTTTTACACATGCCTATCGACCTTTTATAACTTCAATCTCTATCCTAACATTTAAAGTATTTTTTTTTTTAACATCATTATTGAAAAACAACCTACACATTATATAAATGTGACCCCCGTGTTACGCTATTTTGTAACAGCTTAAGAACATATCTTTTCTTTTATTCATTTTTAATATTGCTATTATTCATAATTCATTTTCCCATTTTCTGTAACGAAAACACAAAAACGAGCCTATTCTAGCCCAGTAATATTTTACTTCTGGACTATATTTGGTTACTTCGGTCCACTCTGGTTTGAGGTTTTTCTTTTCATTCTCATATTCTGGTTTGCAAACATTGTGAAATGCTTCTCCAACAAACCCGTTTTGTCATTCTTTGCTCCATAAACACTGACCAGTGATTAGGTCACTCATGTGTCCATCTATTTTGAGCAAATATGTCGTTCCTATCTGTTAATGATTATTACTTTTTTTTTATCCTGCTCTTAGTTTTTGCTTCTTTACAGCTCTATTTTGTATTGCATATATTTATTTCACTCTTTATATTCATATCCTGGCTTGCAAATATTGTGAAATATTTCTTCAGCAAACCCGCTATTACTAAGCTTTACTCCATAAACATCGATCTGTTCACTCTCGAGTTTATCTCTATTGAGCAAATTTCTCTTTCTATCTATTTATTATTCTTTACTATTTATTCTTTGAGTTTTAACGACATTATTTAACATTGCCTAGAATTATTCCCCTTTTTATACTCATATCCGGGCTTGCAAACATTGTGAAACGTTTCTCTAGCAAACCCGTTCTTGTCAAGCTTTGCTCCATAGACACTGACCAGAAATTAGGTCAAACATGTGTCTATCTCTTTTGAGCAATCAATCACAACATTCAGTTACTATCCGATCTGGGGAATATTTCATGTACACGCAGCCTTTTTCGGAAGGTGCCTCATTGTGTACATCTCGTCATTACAAATCAAATTGAATATCTAATCTAACTTTTCTAATCAACTCTCAAGAATCATACCTTCAAGGCACATATTTTGACTGGCCAGACCAAAGCATCTACATTTCAGTATTAAATTGAGACAGTCTTGTCATATGTTGAGCTTTTATCATCTACCTCAACTCTAGCAACATAATGTACTTATTATTTTTTTTTATTATTTTGCTCTATTTACGAGCTTAGAGAACAATTCTCACGATAGGACCTCCGACTAAGAGCGTAATCATTTGAGTGCATTCTACCAGTGTGTTGAACAATTATATAGCACTACATAACCAGAGTTTCTAACTAAATTGTCAACTGACCTTCTGGGGTTTAATTTTTTTCTTAAACAGAAGTGACCAATACAGTCCAGTATGTTCACCAGAAATTTTCTTTAGTTTAATACAAATCGCAACAAAATGGTATTTAGCGCGACCACAGGCCTTGCCGGTAGTAATAATGTATTTCTGTAGCATGTAACTTCTACAATTTCCGCTAAGAAGATTTTACAAGAGGCATCACCTTTGATTTTGAGACAAGATATAACATCATCTTTAACTAATAAAAAAACCCTTAGCAAAAATGATATCAACATGATATTTACCACATAAATTCTGTTCCAAAAATTTCAGCATCTTTTATTTCCGCCAATAAAAATGTATGCTTCTAAAACATGAGTAGTTGACTTTTTTGTATTAACTTTCCCCTATTAATTCTGAAGCATCTCCCGTTTCAGTACACACATTTATTCTAACGGCCGTAACTTGGGGTCACAGTTCACAGTTCTGTCTTTAATATCTTACTTCAAAATGGTAATACTAGCTCCAGCTAAAAAGTGAAGGAAAATCTTAATTACATATATAAATTTATAGTAGCCAAAACAAAACAACCGTTTTCCTGGCCCGAACTATCATTAGAAATGATAGTGTTTTTCTTCTTCATTTTTTTGATAATTCATTCTCGCTCCCGATCGCGACATTTGTCCGTTTTCCGAAATACGGAATGCCACTCTGTTATTGTTTAAATTTCTATTGGAAATCTATTCTGATTTCTTCTGTAATTATATTCTCCTCTGAATTGCTGACCATTTGATTTTTGATATTAACTATTTCACTCGTCAAAGATTCAATGCCTTGATTTATTTCATTTATTTTCCGTTTCAGACCATGATCCTGAACGGTTTCAGTCTCGGCCGTACGAACATTCCGACCTTTCTGTCTATCAGCAACTCGTAATGCTTCAAGTCTAACGGCAATATTCTCTGCCTCATTAATTGATTTTGGTCCAACTTCCCTCAGCCTAAGTCGTACTTCTGTCTCAGGTATTGCATCAATAAAAATAATCTAGAGCTAATGTGTCCCTAACAAATGGAGAGGTGCCAGGATAAGCCCGAGGTGTTAGTTTCTTAATAGTCTGTGCTAATTCAGGCAGAGTTTCATTTCTAAAACGTACTCGTGTTTGCAACTCTGTCCTAAATACTTCTTCTCTATTGACTGAACCAAACCTATTCTTAAGAGATGTGACCAAGCTGTCAAAATTGCGACGTTTCCGTGATTTCATTAAGAATTGCCCGTGCTCCGCCAGACAAACTACTAACTAATAACAAAGCTTTTGTTTTTGAGCTCCAATTATGCAATTCTGCTAACAAATTAAATTGAGTTAAATACTCTTCTAAATCATCATTACCGTCATAAATTTGAAGTTTTATTTTACAACTCAATTCATATTTGCCATTTGACCTATCGTTATCAACTAAATTACTGTTATTACTGATGTCTGCCATTCCTCTAGTAATTTTTGGTGAACTTATTACGTCCCTACTACTATTTTCGGAAGGTCTACTTGAGATTGTGGAGACAAGTCTCGTTTCAAAATTTGAAAACATTTCTTGCATTCTATTGGTGAAATCGGACATACAATGGTCCATTACCCTTCTCATTTCAGTCTAGTCTCTGCAACCAGTGTCCTACTATAGTCCCACATGATGTTATATGTGTGGGAAGAAACCATGATCAATAGTGTCCTACTATAGTCCCACTTTGATGTTATTTATGTGTGAATAAACCATGATCCATGGTGTCCTACTATAGTTCCACTTAATGTATTATATGTGGGAATAAACCATTATCCATAGTGTCCTACTATAGTCCCACTTTGATGTTATTTATGTGGGATTAAACCATGATCAATGGTGTCCTACGATAGTCCCACTTAATGTATTATATGTGGGGACAAGCCATAATCCGTAGTAACTTCTATAGTACCACTTGATGTAATGTTTATATAGGGTTTTGTAGACTGTTGTTTGCTTTTTCATCGTTTTTTTTCTTCACTTTTTGCCCTGGTTTTACAGTCTTCACTTCGACTTATGAGTTTTGATTCCTCCTATGATACATGCTGCCTCTTTTTTGTTTAATGCAGAAAGTTAGAAAATAAATATCATAGAAGTCTTTGATCATCGCCCCCTTACGTCAAAAGTATGAGGTCAAACATATATATATATACGTAAAGGTCAAATATCTTCTTGACCTTCACCTAAATAAAGTAAGAGGTCAAGGTCATATGATTCTTAACATATTCTTTTCCTTTTGGAACTTTGACCTGTGATTTAATGCTGACCTGATCTTGACCTATGTAGAGGTTAAAGTTCAAGGTCATACAATTTTTAATGTTATTTTTATGATTTATAAAGTTCAAGGTCATACAATTTTTAATGTTATTTTTATAATTTATATACCTCAAAAAAATTCTAAGCCCCTATTTTGATATGGCATCTCCCCAAAACAAAACCCTTTTCAAGGCGTTGAAAAAGAAAAAAAGTATCATAGACATCTAAACTATATATTTTACAAAAAAATAGTACTATATTTAACGAATGTATATTTGTTTTATCATAAAAAGTGTTTCTATATATAATCATGGTTTAGTCCCACCCCTATAGGAAATTACTTCAATTAGCATAGAAGGTGGGACTAAACCATGATTAAATAAAGACTGTTTTCTATCAAAAGTTATATATACTTAATCATGGTTTAGTCCCACCCCTATGAGAAATTACTACATTTACCATAGAAGGTGGGACTAAACTATGATTACATATAACACACTTTTTTTGTATGAAAAATAAATATATGTTTCTTAAATATAATCTTTTTATTTTCGTTTTCAATACTTTTATTAAACAGACATGAAAACCAGCATTTTCTAGAGGTTTTCAAATTTATTTCCGACGTGGGACTAAACCATGATTATGTCGATCCTTCATCTATTTCTGTTTTCGTTTTCGAGTTTTCTTGAAAAATAAAAGTTGAATAAAATGAAATAACCTCGAAACAGAAGTCAGAATTCACTAAACAGAAGTCCGATAAGTTTCGAAAGGTTTCCCGTATTTAAAACAAACAGAGGCTGTAAACAACTGGGGAAACCTTTCAAACTTATCGGACTTCATCATTTCATGCATTTCATACGGCGTGTGCATTTGACACCAACTTCCGTCATCAGTAAAGGAGTTGTCACAATTAAAGCTACGAAGGAGTGAAAAAATTTAATTTCTTGATAGCTGAGTGATTGTACATACACAGGAACGTTTATGATTTGATACATGTCGTAAGATTTAATGGACATATGGTGCTTAAATGTGCCGGAGGCGAGCCGATGTATGATTTTAAATTTTTGATCTTCCCGGCCTTCTGGAAAGGCATCATATATAAACAACTGTTATTTCATTATCGTATGAGAGCAAGAACACATTAAATAAGTGAAATGGGTTAACAAAAATTAGAAAAATGTGGAGTCCATTCCCCCTGCCGCTGTGATAGAATCGGTTGCTCAACGTTTTATATATTTTTATGTGTACATACATTAAAAACAATGTATGGGATGTAGTTGGTTTATATAAAAATAAGAAGATGTGGTATGATTGCCAATGAGACAACTCTCCACCAGAAACCAAATGACATAGAAGTAAAACAACTATAGGTCAACGACCGGCCTTCAACAATCAGCAAAACTCATATCGCATAGTCAGCTTTAAAAGACCCCAAAATGACAAATGTAAAATACATGTATATTCTAGTATCTTAGGGGGTTGCAATCAGTTATATATTTTACCTGACGTAGATATAACTGAAGCGCTTTTGAAATTATTAGCAATATGTATTTTATTCTCCATGAGACACAGATGATGCCATTGCTTGCATATTATAAGTTAAATGGTTTGCTACTGACCCCTACTGATCCATAGTAAAATCCATAAGGGTTGAGGCCGAAGGCCGAATCTCCAATGGATTTTACTGACCCTTTATGGATCCGTAGGGGTCAGTCGTGAACCGTATAACGAATTTATCGCACACGGGACTTTTCCTCCTAAGTTATGCATAAAAATAAGCAATTGAA
>JAASAO010000846.1:0-26557 GCA_017311375.1 Mytilus coruscus
AAAGGCCAAATAAAGTACGAAGTTAAGTAATCTATTCCTTGGGTAGAAAATCCGCTTGGCATTTCGAAAATGTCAAAATTTATAAAAGGACAGTGACTCAAAAAGAAAACAAAAGAGAAACAGCTAGAGGTCAGAATACCATAAGCAATGATGACCGTACTTGAAAGTCACATGGCAAGCTCTTATTGCCGTGTCCTGAATTTAGATTTTATCCGGATTTTTGTGAACGCAAACCGATAGTGTGCGTGTGCACAGGGTGATGTATAATGTGTATGAATCAAGACGTGTAAGATAGCTGACCAACACAATGAATATAATTTTCAAAATCGTACCATGGTACAAATATTTAGATGCTATAAGTTTGAACTAATAAAAGAAAAATAAAAGGAACAAAAATAATTAACATTATGATAGTAATTAAATTTTGTTATGATTATTGTAAAATATTAATTACGTTTTTGTGAGATGCAAGGATTTAAAATCCTTGTGAATTGAAACCACGCAAGTATTTTTTCATTCAAGACCGTTTAAAATTTAGATATTTAGCTAACTTTAGGTACGCATCCCTGCTCATTGGTGCTCATACGTTACATATAATTTTCATAAATGTAATGACTGATCAAACCTGTGAGACGTAACGCACGTATACATTACAATTTTAGTTATATTCTATAATTATTAGGAATAAATTCAGTCTCAGTTTCACCTTAACAATGAATATTCTCTTAGTCTGGTAGTATCTATTAATGAAATTAGATATTTTTTTACAGAAAAATTCTTTTGTTTGATTATCTTTCTGCTTTCCGACCACTGTGTTTCCGACCTTAGATAAATATTTTAACAGAAATATCGTTTTCTTAATTTTCTTCATTCTTTCCGACATTTTCTCATGCTATGATTGAAATACTAAATATCAAATGATAAACGTTCAGAAATAATCAGTTTATTCTGGGTCATTGTATAGCAATAAACTATTCCCAGGTTTATTAAATACAACACACACAACGCGTAGAGGGACCGTCTCAAAGCATGAATTATATAATTGCGTTATCATTATACTTGATATTTAATAAACATTCACATTATTAAAAACATATATGTTTTGTCAAAAGGCAAATAGGTTCTAACATATAAATAATTTAGAATGCAACCTAGTCTTTATTGCTTTACTTTCAAATCTACAAATGAACCGTTTGTCGGATTGTTGAAATATACAATGTCACGTTGTAGCCTATCCATAGAGGGACCGTATCAAAGATATAAATCATGAACTACCTACATAAATGATGGAAAATTTTCGAGACGTTCCGAGAATCGTGATTCCGAGGGATATCGAGTGGCCCATAGACACTTCCAAAACTCGCCAATATATAGCGTGAACCCTCTGGGGTTCACGCAAAAGATGTAATCATTAGACTTAGAAACGACATTGAAAATACAAATTAATATATCATTAAGACAACACTTAAAAGAACTAAAGAAGGAACAACAAAAAACGACCTATTGAATACTCTGAAAACCGGGGTGAAATTCGGGTAAACTATATTGTCCTAGTCAATGACGCCAGCCGAACGTGATAAAAAAAAAAAAAAAAAAAAAGAAAAGAAAAACACTTGGATTGAGGAGAAAAGAAACTATTAATCAATAGCCTTAAAAGCAGATTTTTTTGCTTTTAGGACAAAGAAACTTGTTTTCTGCAGCTCAGCTTAATGTAACAGGAATCAAAAAGCGATCTCAACGATTTTTATTAAATTTGCAAGCAACTAGAGCATGAGCATGAGGAACTGCATATGAATATCGAAAACAAATTATGCTAGGGGAAGAACAAATTGAATGTTTTACAGATGGAAGTTCGAAATATATTATGCTGGTAAATATTGCCAATTTGAATTTGAATAATTTTTCTTTACAAAATATAACTTTTCAAAAACCTTGCCTATGAATCCTGTTTAGAAATACATTTTGCCGCTGAAAGTAGTTTTTCTTTATAAATTGGATTTTAAATAAAACAGAATATTTACCTGAAGAAAAGTGATATTTTTAACGCAAAAAGTAACGTGTTTTTACAAGTATATTTATGGGTCAATGTTTGAGGTACATTTGGGTTTGGTAAATATTTGTCATTTAATGCACTGTTTTCTTGTAATATAGAAAAAAAGAAGAATGTGTCGGAGGACAGGAATGCTCAAGCTTTGCAATTTTCCAAGTTAAAAGGGACATAACTCTAAAACGGTAAATTACTCACTGCCCAATTTCGAACTCTGCCTGCCTGCGTGTTGTGGTTTTTAGCATTGTGTATGAGTTTCATAAAATTTGGACGAGGAAAACTTAAGTTAGAGTGCGGGAAAAAAAAAAAAAAAAAATTTCCAAGTTATAAAGGGTATAACTCTAGAACGGTAAGTGACTCGCAACGCAAATTCGAACTCTGCCTGCAAGTTTTGGTTCTTATCATTATGTATGAGTTTCATAAAATTGCATCAGGCAAACTTAAGTTCGAGTGCGGAACGAAAATGGGACGGACGGACGGATGGACGGAAAGACGAACGGTCAAGGATAACACTGAATGCATCCGTTGCCTACGACGGGGGCATAAAATAACTGTCTTGTTTTTGTGATTTAATTGAATTTAAAAAATGATATTCACTCGGTCGTTGGCTTCAGTGAATATCATTTCTTTAAAAGTCAATAAAACCACATATTTACCTTATCAAAATACAGTAATTGTATAATATACTCATTATTGAAGCTGTCTACAACAACCATACAGAATGTATTTGTAAATGTTCAGAGTAAGTTGTGGGGCAATATGGGATATCAGGACAGTGTTAGTAATGTTAAAGTCTGTAGAGTCACAGTGGACAATTAAACGTGAACTTTCGTGGTGTTTATGGATCTAAATTCAAGACAAAAAGAGCTTGACATGTGACTTTGATGATTATGGCTGTTTAACGTCCAGCGGAAAATTTAATGCATATTCAGGAAGAGAACATGTTACTGTTATATGAATATTTACCCTGCTTTGTACAAGACTGGCACGCTAAACCGAATTTTTAACCCGCTAGTTCACAAGGTAACAGTCCGCAGGAAGACATGTCACCTTGCCGAAAACTTTATTCTGACTCCGAGCCGACCAGTCTTTGGTCTTACTCCTTGTCGCGTGCTTAGCGGAGAAGCAGCAAATACCAATTTAAAATTTCTTTGATTGACCCGGCCGGGGTTCGAACCCACGACCATCCGCACTCGAGGCGAACACGCTACCACGAGACCACCGAGGCGGTATTATATGACTTTGAGGCATGTTCATCACTAAGTTATATTGACCTCTATAGTTTTTTGCAACTATCTTATTGAATTTTACCCAATATACCCTTCTATGATTGGTTCTTTTGTATCCATAAAACTTCTTAGACCAGGATATTCTTTAAAACCTTGTTTTCTTGGGAATATTTTGATCGATTTCAGTAAGTTCAGGAAATCTTTAAATCTGAGATGTTTTATTAGACCAAAAATAATTGTAAGTATAATAAGTACTAATGAAGCTTGTGTGTTACTTATACTCTCAAGAACATACAAACGAAACCTTATAAGTTGCATCCAACAGAGTTACACTTCACGTGGAAGTTGGACTTTCAATTTCTCTATACCACCTCTATTCCCAATAAAATTGGTAATTTATTTTATATGTTTAATAAAATCAACAGCATGGGATACAACGTGAATAACGTGTTAAATTGCATACTTTCCATTTATGGTTATTTTTATATCCAAATTAATAAACTCTGGACGAATTTGGAGCTTGGACGTATTGTATAGATTATATCTGTGTTGAAGACTAGATCTCTTTGATTATTTTTGTCGTTAGGTACTTCACATCTCCTTTTATTTATATATTTAAATTCGTGAAATTATAATTTTAAAGAGGACTTGTGACCTTGTGTCTTACTTTTGTCCTGAACCATAATCTGAATTAAAATAACAACGTATGTGTAGTTTGCTTAAAACAAGATTGATAAGTTGAAAATGGCGTCAAACAGTTTTGGAATGTTTACTTTACATGTGCTTGATTGACGAAAAATCATCAAAACAAAATAGATATGGCCTTACTGCCTCGAGTAACGTATTTACCGATAGCTCAGCAATATGGTGTCAAGAATAATTCTTCCAGTCGTGCATTGGTTGGTATTAAGTAAATACACTAAAATGATCAGATATGACAAATCCTTCTTTTGCATGGGCTTGATGTTATGAAAATGTACTTATTAACGCACCTATTTTCTAATAGAAATGCAAGATTAAATTATAAAAGTTTACATGTACCTTTTGACTCCTAGAGACGCTCGTGGTGTCTGGTCTGTATGATTCCGACAAAATCCGTGATCCGACATACAAAGATAACATTAGGAGGAATATTTTAAAAATATGTTACTCACATGTATTCTATACCTTGCAATACCAACTATAAGTAAGATGGTTTCATGTACGGTTTACAGATTACAGCCATCAATTTGGGTGTAAAAGGCTACTAATCTTATTACTCATTTAATGCATGTGAAGTTGTGTTTTACGGATGCCTTACAACAAACTGTCAATATATATAAACCATGAAAAAATTTAACACTTAACTGAGCCATGTCTTATCACTTGATATGACTCATCAACGTATTTTATAGGAGTAACACGACGGGTGTCACATGTGGAGCAGATTCTGCTTACCTTTCCAGAGCATCTGAGATCACCCCAGTTTTGGTTGGGGTTCGTGTTGCTCAGTCTTTATAAAATGAAGATATGGTATGATTGCCAATGAGACAACTGTCTACAAGAGACCAAAATGACACAGAAATTAACAACTATAGGTCACCGTACGGCCTTCAACAATGAGCAAAGCCAATACCGCATAGTCAGCTATAAAAGGCCCCTGAAATGACAATGTAAAACAATTCAAACGAGAAAAATAACGGCCTTATTTATGTACAAAAATGAACGAAAACAAATATGTAACACATAAACAAACGACAACCACTGAATTACAGGCTCCTGACTTGGGACAGGCACATACATACATAATGTGGCGGGGTTAAACATGTTAGCGGGATCCCAACCCTCCCCCTAACCTGGGACAGTGATACAACAGTACAACATAAGAACGAACTATAAAAATCAGTTGAAAAAGGCTTAACTCATCAGATGGACAAAAATACAAGTGGACGTGGCAGGGTACTTGTACATCCCAACAACAAAAGACATTAGGAACAGATCTGAGAGTACTCGCAGTTATCTGACAGCTAGTTCAAATCCACTAACAACTAATAAAAAATCATGCATCTAAGACTAAATTATCAATCCGTACACATCCAACATCCAATGGATTTAGTGTAAAGACGTCATAAACAGTCAGAGAAAACATGACCTTGTGCAATGCTAAGGTACAGGTATCGACAGATTGTAGATCCATGAATGTGTATATGTATGTAACATACTAGTAATATTTAGTTTGCTTTTAATTTACTGATAACAAAATCAATATTTATACCAATAAAAACAATATTCAATGATATTATTACAGTATTGAATTGGTAACCTTTAGAATAAGTTTATTTAAAGGAGCGATAAGTTTACAAGGACCATTTCTAAATTTCCGGGCACGGTTAACAACATTTCCGTAAAAATGAGGATGTGCTATCCCGTTTGAAATAAGTTTTCTACAGGTACAACCAAACTTCAAAACCAAATCTTTATATCTATGGAAAAATTTAGTAAAGGTTTTAAGTAATTTATGGTAACGATATCCTGAATTAATAATTTACCAGTAATACATAGATTACGTTCGCGTTCGTTAAAATCAAAACGTCACAACAGACACGGGCATAGCGAACGAGCTGTGAAATATAAACACCGTAAGATGGTGCCAAAGGAACATCACCATCTAAAATGGAAAATTAACAATAGGGAACGAAAAATCGCCCTTTTGTCGTAAATTTTAGTGTGGAGTTTCCGTTTAAAACCGAAATATCTAAATCTAGGAAAGGACAGTTATTACCGTTTAAATTTGATTTATTTAAAGTAAGTTCCTTGGGGTAAATTTCAGCAGTATATTGAGAAAATTCTTGATTATTTAACGAAAAATATCATCAAGATAACGGTAAGTGTTGTTGAATTTATCAATTAAATGCAATTTCGACGGGTCTTTACTGAGTTTAGTCATAAACTGTGATTCGTAACAGTACAAAAACAAGTCTGCTATTAAGGGCACAATTATTGCCCATAGGGATACCTACAACCTGTCGATAAACTTGTTGCCGAAACGTACATAAATATTATCAAGAAGAAAATTAACAGCTTCAATCATCTCATCACACCTCCAGTAAGTATATCTAGCATATTTACCTTTCTCATTAGAGAAGAAGGCTTTAAATGAGTTGCAGCAAATATATTTGCATTCAGCTTTACCAAACGACCATTTAATTAAATAGGAAAACTTTTGTTTGATAAGATAGTGTGGGAGTGTAGTGTAAAGAGTAGAAAAATCAAAACTGTCAACAAAATCAAAAGGACCATCAAAAGCATGTAATTTATCTAAAACATCCAAAGAATTTTTACACTCCAAAAATAGTACCACTATGTTCATATATTTTATTGCAATAGTTTATGATAAGCTCTTTAATAGTAGTTAATGAACTTGTTAAAAGCACTGAAAGATTAGTTGTAGAACACTTACTAGAGGCCGAGATGAAACGATATTTAAATAGTTTTTGTGTAGTTTAGGTAGCCAATACATAGTAGGGACCTTCAAATGTTCAGAAGAAGCCTTAAGCTTTGATGTGGTTGTGATATGTTTGTTTACTATATGACTCTCTGTGGAGCGGATGGACTTAAATGTAGATGAATTTAAAATTTCATTCTTAAGAACGTCCGTGTAGTATTTACGGCATACCACCACCACATTGTTGGCTGCTTTGTCGGCCGGTACAAACACAAACCGCTTTGAAAGTTCTTGAAGTTTATTTCTCATTCTGGAAATAGGTGTATTATGTACTCTATTATTTACTTCTAAATTATTTTCAAAATGTGATATTCTCTTATCTACCACATTCATACATTTATTTAAATAAGAATCAAGAGATTTTTATCAGATTTTTCCGTTTACACCACTTTTACAAAACGAGGAAAGAGCATCTTTGGTGACTTGACGACACTCTTTCCAATCTATTTAAGATGGAGGACGATATTTTGGTCCTTTTTCAAAAGTTTTAACCTCTCTGTCCTGGACGATATTGAGGTCCCCTGTAATAACATGGCCATAGGGAACATATCTAAACTTCGACGATTCACAGTTTCAAGTTAAGGGAGTATTATTATCTACATTCACGTCTGATGTTACCGACGTATAATTAAAAATTAGACTTCTGCTGGGTTTTTTGTATGTGTATGAAATTATAGGTGGTTCTATGTTATCAAAATAGGGAGGTATACAGTTTTGAACGGTAGAGTCATTAAATATACTAGATAAGTTGATAAAGTCAATACCTCTGCTAATATATTTAATTTTCAGAAAATGACGTTTATGATCTTCAGGTTTGTCGATACGCGGGAACAGCCTATGGTGGCAAAAAGCTGTAATTATACGTGAATATTCATACAGTGGGCTAAAGAAAGAGATGGTGTCACACTCTTTGAAAATATCGTGTAATTTACTAATGGGTATTTGACCCAGTTTACATAATGATTGATGCCTACCATTGTTTTTAAATATAGATAGGAGATTACCAAGTGTATAATTTATACGATGTTTAACTCGTTGATTTCGATTGATACGTTTGCCATGAGACCTATTATTTCGTTGTCTTTATCAATAATATTCATGATATCAACAGAAGAAGTAGTAGATATGTTCCCTTGTCCAAGTATATTGTCATTTAGACCCAGGAATAAGCTGTTTGAAGTCGTTTAATCCAAGACAGTTCGATAACTTTACGGGAATCTTCAAATTGTTTATGCGATTGCCCTTGTTGTTTCTGGACCGTTTCGAGCGGTTGAAATCTAATAAATTTAATATTGGGGTTGTGTTTACCTAAATGTTGATAAATTATACTTTTGAATTTCTTAGGTTTTCGGAAGCCGTATAGATGTTCCTGTGTTCGTTTAAAAACTCCCGTCCTGTTTGTCCTACATATTGTATACCACACTTTGGCTTTGTTCATGTAACCAGATAAATGAGGCTTTGGGTTTTCATGTAATGTCACAGGAAAAGGAAAGCGAAAAAGCTCTCCTGTTCACTGTTGACCTTACGGTATTATCAGAAGATAATCTAGAACAGGTTTGTCATTTTCTGGCATTGCACGGAAATATTTGTGGATATCCACGTGCATTTTTATTGAATAATCTGGCTGCAGCAGCATTGCCACCTTTAACACAATTATAAAAACGCTAAATTTAGATGGGGAATTTCGATTGACGGCGGTTGAATTAATATTTGGAATGAGGTTTTAGAGCACGTGAATATCCTTGAAGGATTGGTGTTTAGTGTTTTCTTTCCATTTCGTTTAGTTTTCTATGTTGTGTTTTGTGTACTGTTGTTTGTCTGTTGGTCTTTTCTTTTAGCCATGGCATTGTCAGTTTATATTCGACTTATGAGTTTGAATGTCCCTTTGGAATCTTTCGCTTCTCTTTTATAACAAAACAATTTACGAAAACAAATATGACAGACATGAACCAACGACAACCACTGAATTACAGGCTCCTGACTTGGGACAGGCACATAAAGAATGTAGTTGGGTTAAACATGTTTGTGAGCGCTCAACCCCTCTAATCTGGGACAGTGGTGTTACAGCACAACATAAGAATAAACTATAAACATCAGTTGAAAAGGGCTTAACTCATCAGATCGACACAAAGCAGAAAACCATCTAATAAAACACTGACCGGACGTGCCATAAGATCTGAGAGTACTCGCAGTTTCTGACAGCTAGTTCAAAACTCATAACAACTAATAAAAAATCATTTAACTAAGACTAAAATATCAATCAGTGTACATCCAACATCCAATTGATTTAGTATAAAGACATCATTAACAGGCGGAGAAAAACATGACCTTGTGCAATGCCAAAATATAGGTATCGACAGATTATAGTACCGTGAAAGTGCATATGTATAACAATAATATTAAGTATGGTTTTAATTTACTGATAACAAAATCAACATTTTTATCAATAAAACAATATTCAAAGATCTAATTACAGTGTTTAATTGGTAACCTTTGGAATAAGTTTATTGAAAGAATTGAGAAGTTTACCCGGATCGTATTCAAATTTCCGAGCTCGGTAAACAACATCACCGTAAAAGTGAGGATGTGCTATTATTCCGTTTGAGTTTATTTTCCGAAACTAAAATTTCAGGTTTGAAAGTTTGACATACAATGTTGAATAAAGCATCTTATTTACCTTTTTATTCTTATTTGTAGAGAACCAATGAAATCGCTCGGGGTAGTGATATAACTAAATCATGACCAGCTGTACCAAATTATTTCAATATCATTATACTAAAATTCCAGATATGACGATATTCTTATTACCCAAAGTCCAAAAGAAACACTAATAATGCAAGGACTCGTTATAATCTGTCAGCATTTAATTAACAATAATATATACAGTTTATGTCCATACCTACCTTAAGTGGTTAAATACAACACAATACTACTATAAACAATCTATCTATAGTATGATCTGTCCATACCTACCCTCGGTGGTCAAAATACAATATAGTACTACTATACACAGTCTATATAGAGTATCTGTCCAAACCTATACCATCAGTGGATAACTTACAATACAGTTCTCCTTTACACAGGTTATATGTAGTATATGCCTATACATACCCTCAGTAGTTAACTCGTAAAGTTTATTTCATAATGGATACATGTATGCCGATGATGCTGCTTCTGGTGCATTGTCAACGAACCGTGACTGAAAAGTAGGTGGCTATATTATTTACTCACTAGATGCGCGGATCCACGAATTTGAAAGGGTGCGCCAAACTAGGCAAAGCTAGGAGTACAACATGTAAAAGGACTATGCATTAATCATACGTGACATCAGAGACATATAATACATGTATTATATGTCTCTGGTGACATGTAGCTCAATAAGGGGTACCCTTGGCACCCCATAATCCGCCTCTGTTCGTGTTAAAATATTCCGAATTTGAGCTGGTATTATCTTCTAGTTTATTATGAATGTTTAAAATACTAGTCGTTGTCACTAGTGTTGACGGCCACCAGAGGCGGATTTAGAGGGTTTTCAGGGGCCCGGCCCCTTTGGGGAAAAATTTGGTTGATTATATAGGGAATCACTGAAGCATGACTGGAGCGGGCCCCTCTTAGGCAGTCAGTGGGCCCCACTTATGAAAATTTCTGGATCCGCTACTGGCCACTGAATTGGTTTTCGGGGGTCTGGTTCTTGTTGGATTTACATTTACCGTAGTTATTTATTTAGTTATTTTGCTAGTGCGGCTATAAATTTATTTTCATTCTTGTAAAAACGATTTTCTGCATTGTCCCGCATTTTGTTTGACAGGATATTCATGTTAATCCTAATTGTCCTGGCGTAAGCACACGTGCTTAGGCAAAGTTATATGTATTTGGATTGATTTTGGGGGGTCGTTCATTTCTTCATTCGGCTTAAGTAAATTTTATACAATTCAGTTCACTCCATTTTTTTATCCTTTATTTCTGCACTTTTTGCCAATTATTCTCTGTTCTGTAAAGAGGGTCTGAATCATGGGTTTACAGAATAGAGAATAATAGACAAAGAGTACAGAATAAAGAGCAAAAAATAAACAATAGAGAAAAATAAACAAAAAAAATAATGTATAGAGAATAATATGGGGTTTAAAATATAAAGAATAGAGAATAATGGATGCTATTCTAGAATATAAACAGTAGAGAATAATGGGCAAAACTTATAAAATTAGAGAAAATGATTTAAAAATTAAAGAATATAGATATAAAGGACCCCTTGTCAGACCCACTGCGTAAGCCATCCACACCCTCGCTCATTTTCACCAGGTTTAATTTGTTTAGAAATTTTAGTACGGAATACGTGTGATCAGAGACTTCTTATAGTTAGTAGTCTCAGATTTGATATTTTATATTTTCTATTTTTCAAGCCACGCCGCCGGAAAAGGGGCATTCTCCGTGAAAGTATCTATTCAAACTTGCCGCCAAAATGTCATTTCCTTTGAATTTGACATGTCTGCGCAGACACTGGATGTAGTTCCTGAAACCTCACAACCGTATTACTTAAAATATAATATTCATGCACATGATTCATACTGAATGCAGTATATTACTTTTGAGCAAAATTAAAATTCTTCAATATAAGTAATTGATTTGGAATTGATTTTGTTTCAATTAGGGTTAATTAAATGAATAAAATCACAATATATTAAGAACTATTTCACCTTAACGTCACTTCCGGGTATGATCAAGATATAGAATTTCGACGATTCTAATGTTTTGGTGTTACGATTAACTTTGGTGTCATTCAGAATGTCTGATTGATTACCATTTGATCAATGCCATAATCATTACAGGCACGGATAACAGAATGGAAACCCACCGCTTTTTAAAAGGATGATTCACATGAAAATACAATAGGTATTTACGCACTTAGTGCGACATTGAGGAAGAGATGCATGTCCTATAGACTCTAATGATGGCCTTGGCACTTGCATGACCTCAAATTTCTTTTAAACTCTTGTGTTAGCTCACTCAAATTCCAAAGAGGCATATTAACTCCTCCAAGTAGGGATCTGCTACTTCAAATTCCAAAAAATTCTTGAGCATCCCCAAACCTCAAATGGCGTACATAATCTTCCTATATACATGTCCAATTAAATTCTAACTGAATGCACTACTATTTGAATATATATGGGCAAATCTGATGAATTAGTTGGTTTTTGTTTGTCAAATGTTTAGTTGCAAATATTTTTGCACATTCCAGACATTCAAAATTGAAAATCACAGTTAATGTAACATTGCATAGGTTGGGAAGATCCTCTTGTTAATGGGTGCTATCCCATTTATGGGTATTAATTATTATACTCCAAAACATTAATCAATTTTCAGTGATAAAGATATAAAATTTGGGATTTCAAGATATTTTCAGTCCTGGTCACAGGCACTTGTTTCTATCCATGGAAGCCCCACTATCAACGATATTTACGAGAAGGTACCCAACTACTTTTTCACCTCTCCGCTCAAACCCTTATTTTACTGTCAATTCATTCTCAAATTTATTGTTCCATACACCATTCGATTCGTGAAAGTTTTCTTTCAGATGGTATGGATTGTATTTACCCTTAGGGTACCCTTACCTCAATACACAAGATTTGTCAATAAATTTTCATGTGATTGTTTTAGTGCTCCTACAAAATACAACAACTTCCGTATCAAAATTTCACGGACTGAATCCTTATTAAAAGAAAAATAATGATGCTACAAATATCATTTCACTGGGGATTTTTAGTTTAATTTTAGAAAACAGAAAATATATGGGATATATTTATTCGTGTAGTCTTTAAAGTTTTAGTCCTAGATAATTTGCATAAAACAGTGAATGATAAGTCTAGAGAGTCACAAATGAATAAGTAAAATTTAGAGAGTGTAATGACCTTTAACTTATGAATAACCCTATGAACTATGAACCGACCAATCACAAGCAGTATTGAAATTCGCTGCCTTAAACCAGTAGTTGTTGTATTTTGTAGGAGGACTAAAACAATTACATGAAAATTTATTGACAAATCTTGTGTATTGAGGTAAGGGTAACCCTAATGGTAAATACAATCCATACCATCTGAAAGAAAAACTTTCACGAATCGAATGGTGTATGGAACAATATATTTGAAAATGAATTGACAGCAAAATAAGGGTTTGAAGCGGAGAGGTGAAAAAGTAGAAGGTACCTTCGTAAATATATGTTGATAGTGGGGCTTCCATGGATAGAAACAAGTGCCTGTGGTCCTGGTAAAACATTCAGGTAAATGATGACATTTTGCCCCAAAAGAGGATCTTCCACAGCCTGTTGCAGTCTTCACAATTAATCACCATCCTGGTGAAGTTTTTAACTTGGGACAGACACCTGAATATTTTTATGGGTTTATATAGTTTTTGGTATCTTTTAAACATGAAATATACACTTGTAAGTGATTAAAATTTATGGACTTTTAAATATACATGTATTCAATCTGGGACCAATTTATAATGGGACTTGAAACTAGGCATATCTTTCAGTTTCGTTGCCGCTCAAAGTTAACCTGTAAGTGGCTGTTTTATGGCATTCCTCTGTTCAAAAAGTGGTCTACTTTGCTAACTCCTCTTATGAATGTGTGATATTGATAAAGACAAATGGTTGTTGGGTGACATACATGTAGGGTGATTTTATTTTTTGGTCCTATGAGACAATTATCACCTCGTTGTTCACAAATATAGTCCCTAGCTATAGTGTTTTCAGTGTAATACATGCAAGTATTTTTCGTAACCCTTCCCAATTTCTTTCTTTCTGTTTTGTGCCTCAAATACCAAGTAGGGGATTCCATTACACTACAAAATTTGGGTTATGAAATTTAAAGTGAAGACATGATTTGGTCCAGTTGAAAAAGGTAAAATTAATATGCCTGAAGCTCTTAAACTGAATTCTAGTCCCCTTCAACTTAAAATTGTCCACATTGAGTTAAAATTGATGAAGTTTTATTTAATTTTGATATAATTTGTTCCAAAATTAGTACACCACACTGTTAAAATATTATTGAGGATGTGACTTTTATACGCCCATTTACGGACGTATTATGGTATACCATTGTCCGTCCGTTGTCAACATGTCGGACATTAACTCAAAAACGCCTAACCAATTTGCATAAAACTTTAGTGAATTGTTTATATCTATTGACATGAGCTCCCTTCGCTTTTTATAATTTAAAATTTTACGTTTTGAGTTATGGGGTTTTATTCATTAAAAAGGGATTTTCCAGTTTTCAAACAATAACTCAAGAATGCTTTCACCAACTTGCAAGAAATTGTGGTGAATTGTTTATATCTATTGACATGAGCTCCCTTTGGATTTTTATAAATTTTAGATTTTACGCTTCCGAGTTTCAGGGTTTTATTCATTAAAAGGGGATTGTCCAGTTTTCGGACAAAACTCAAAAATGCTTTCAGCAGTTCTTATGAAACTATGGTGAAATGTTTATATCTATTTAAGTAAGCTCCTTTAGAATTTTATAAATTTTACATTTTACATTTCTGAGTTATGGGGTTTTGTTCAATAAAAAGGGGATTTTCCAGTTTTCAGACAATAACTCAAAATGCTGTCAGCAATTCTCATGAAACTTTGTGAACTGTTTATATCTATTGATGTAAGCTCCATTTTGATTTTCATAAATTTCTAATATGACATTGAGAATTAATTGAACTTTATTTGTTTATAGTCTGACAACAGATTTACTAAGTATTGCACAACAGCAAGAAATCTTTAATTGAATATAAATTCAATTCATATAACCTATTTCAAGTTCTTTGACTACATTTATTCAGAAACCTGTAATATGTCAAATATTTAATTACAATCCAAACTCAGACCTGTATCAAGCTTGAATATTGTGTCCATTTTTGCCCCAACTGTTCAGGGTTGGACCTCTGCGGCGATCCAGCTGCGCCACCAAGCAGTTTATTTAATTTGCATTTATTGTTCAAACGAAATGCACTACATATTAATTGTGTTATCAAGGCATTTAGCTGTTATTCTGGTGTCCAAAGATGGAGAATTTTCCAATTTTAAGCAAATATTTTGCTTTTAGAAGATGCATAATATTACATTTTTGTAACATCTTCCTTTTTCCTGATAATTAATTTTACTGATTTTAATCGGTTATTGTTTTGAGGATGTACGACGGGCGGTTGCTGCCAAACAATGTCTGTTCATTAACATGAAAACCCTTTGACGAAATTTTTCAAATTTAGATATGTTGTTTCCTGTGACTAAATGAAGGTCAAGGACAATTTTCACAATTTTAGCTTTTACGTTGTTCAGTTATAGCCCTTTCCAAAGAATTAAATTTTGATGAAATACTTAATAATTACTCCATTTCTGTTTAAAGGAAATAACTCATTTTTAAAAGATTTTAAAAAGACATTGTATTAATGATAAATGACATTTCAACCTTAAAATTTTTGAAGGTGGGAATCATTACTACAAAACCAGAGGATCCCAAAATGTCTTTAAAACAGCAATTAAAACGAAAGATCCTTGTGAGCTAAACGTGATTACAGGATCTGTATTTTAATCAAGATAGTAATGTAAAACGATTAAAACAAATAAAACCAACAACTCATAGTGTTTCCTGCAGCTTTTGAAAAGGGCAGGGTAATTTTTTCTCAGAGGGCACCTTTAGTGCAATTGGTTACACTTTAAGGGCACCTTTGCATGGAGGACTACACTTTTAGGGCACTCTTTACATAGATATAAAGGCACTGTTATGGATAGGATTTAATCGAAATATACCATTGTTTCATATTTATTGGTAATAAATAAATAGTTGCATATCAGTGAATTAATTTAATTCTGTTTATAATAAATGTATTACTAATAGAATCTTTATGTATAAAGTGCAAATGCCTTGTTTCAATCAATAACTCCAGTTATAAACTTTAATACTGCATCACTGAGGCTGTCTGTCTAAGGATGTGTTGTGAAAGTGGACTTTGCATGACCAAGAGCATATGCATTGCATTTCTTTTAGCTGCACAAACGAACGAGAATTAGTGCCAAATACCTTTTGGATCTCACATGTTTATACTAATCAGGGCTACCTTGGCTCATAACTGTATATAAAAATATCCAAGGCTATTCCAGGATTTGAAAAAGCAAGACTTACTATACATATTTTGTGATCTAATTGTGTGTTTTGGTTTTATACGACCGCAAAAATTTTTGTGGTCGATATTGGTATGACGTTGGCGTCGTCGTCGCCGTCATCCGAAGACACATTGGTTTTCGCACTCTAACTTTAGTTTAAGTAAATGGATCTCTAGGAAATTTTACCATAAGGCTCAATACCACAAAAGGAAGGTTGGGATTGATTTTGGGGTTATGGTACCAACAGTTAAGGAATTAGGGGCCAAAAGGGGCCAAAATAAGCATTTTTGTAACTTCCAGACAATAACTTGTGTGTAAGTATGGATCTCTTTGACATTGTACCACAAGGTTCCATATCACAAAGGGAATGCTGGGATTGATTTTGGGGTAATTGCCTCAAAATTTTAGGAATTAGGGCCAAAAAGGGCAAAAATAAGCATTTTCTAGTTTCAGGACAATAACTTGTGTGTAAGTGTATGGATCTTTCTGAAATTGTACTACAAGGTTCCATATCACAAAGGGAAAGCTGGAATTGAGTTTGGGGTAATTGCCCTAAACGTTTAGGAATTAGGGGCCAAAAGGGGTCAAAATAAGCATTTTTCTAGTTTCAGACAATAACTTGTGTTTAAGTGTATGGATCTCTCTGAAATTGTACTGCAAGGTACCATACCTCATTGAAGGCTGGGATTGAGTTTGGGGTGATGAATCATAAGGGGTTCAAAAATTGGGGGATTTTTTTTCCCCCTTTTTCTTCCTTTTTTCCTTTTTTTTTTTTCTTTAAAATTTTCCATTTTAAGTTGGTTATTTCTGATTTATATTTAAAAGCAAATAATAATGATATGGCAGGAGATACACACCAAACAGGATATGTAAATTATTATATAATAAGTATTGTGCAATAGCAAGAAATTTTCAATTGCACAGTATTGCGCAATAGCAAGAAATCTTCAATTGCACAGTATTGCGCAATAGCAAGAAATATCCAATAGCACAATATTGCACAATAGGAAGAAATTGTCAATTGTACAGTATTGCACAATAGCAAGAAATATTCAATTGCACAGTATTGCGCAATTGCAAGAAATATTTAATTGCACAGTATTGTGCAAAAGAAGATTCTTTGTATAAATTGCTTATTTCTTGACCAATTTCAATGGGGTTTTATTCTTGAATTCTTGGGGTTCTTTAATATGCTGAATCTAACCGTATTAAGTTTTTGGATTTTGGGCCCTGCTTTAAATTGGTCCACATTGAGGTCAAAAGGGTCCAAAATTAAACTTTGTTTGATTTCAACAAAATTGAATATATGGGGTTCTTTGATATGTCGAATCTAAAAGTGTATTTAGATTCTTAATTTTGGTCCCGCTTTCAAATTGGTCTACATTAAGGTCCAAAGGGTCCAAAATTAAACTTTAGTTTGATTTTAACAAAAATTGAATTCTTAGGGTTCTTTGATATGCTGAATCTAATCATGTATTTAGATTTTTGATTATGGGCCCAGTTTTCAAGTTGGTCCAAATTGGGGTCCAAAATTAAACTTTGTTTGATTTCAACAAAATTGAATATATGGGGTTCTTTGATATGCTGAATCTAACCATGTATTTAGATTCTTAATTTTTGGTCCCGTTTTCAAATTGGTCTACATTAAGGTCCAAAGGGTCCAAAATTAAACTTAATTTGATTTTAACAAAAATTGAATTCTTAGGGTTCTTTGATATGCTGAATCTAAACATGTCTTTCAATTTTTGATTATGGGCCCAGTTTTCAAGTTGGTCCAAATCGGGTCCAAAATTAAACTTTGTTTGATTTCAACAAAAATTGAATATATTGGGTTCTTTGATATGCTGAATCTAACCATGTATTTAGATTTTTGATTTTTGGGCCCCATTATCAACTTTGTCCACATTGAGGTCAAAAGGGTCCAAAATTAAACTTTGTTTGATTTCAACAAAATTGAATATATGGGGTTCTTTGATATGCTGAATCTAACGTGTATTTAGATTCTTAATTTTTGGTTCCGTTTCAAATTGGTATACATTAAGGTCCAAAGGGTCCAAAATTAAACTTAGTTTGATTTTAACAAAATTGAATTCTTAGGGTTCTTTGATATGCTGAATCTAATCATGTATTTAGATTTTTGATTATGGGCCCAGTTTTCAAGTTGGTCCAAATTGGGGTCCAAAATTAAAACTTTGTTTGATTTCAACAAAATTGAATATATGGGGTTCTTTGATATGCTGAATCTAACCATGTATTTAGATTCTTAATTTTTGGTCCTGTTTTCAAATTGGTCTACATTAAGTTCCAAAGGGTCCAAAATTAAACTTAATTTGATTTTAACAAAATTGAATTCTTAGGGTTCTTTGATATGCTGAGTCTAAACATGTCTTTAAATTTTTGATTATGGGCCCAGTTTTCAAGTTGGTCCAAATCGGGTCCAAAATTAAACTTTGTTTGATTTCAACAAAAATTGAATATATGGGGTTCTTTGATATGCTGAATCTAACCATGTATTTAGATTTTGATTTTTGGGCCCGTTATCAACTTTGTCCACATTGAGGTCAAAAGGGTCCAAAATTAAACTTTGTTTGATTTCAACAAAATTGAATATATGGGGTTCTTTGATATGCTGAATCTAACCATGTATTTAGATTCTTAATTTTGGTCCCGCTTTCAAATTGGTCTACATTAAGGTCCAAAGGGTCCAAAATTAAACTTAATTTGATTTTAACAAAATTGAATTCTTAGGGTTCTTTGATATGCTGAATCTAAACATGTCTTTCAATTTTTGATTATGGGCCCAGTTTTCAAGTTGGTCCAAATCGGGTCCAAAATTAAACTTTGTTTGATTTCAACAAAATTGAATATATGGGGTTCTTTGATATGCTGAATCTAACCATGTATTTAGATTTTTGATTTTGGGCCCCGTTATCAACTTTGTCCACATTGAGGTCAAAAGGGTCCAAAATTAAACTTTGTTTGATTTCAACAAAATTGAATATATGGGGTTCTTTGATATGCTGAATCTAACCATGTATTTAGATTTTTGATTTTTGGGCCCGTTATCAACTTTGTCCACATTGAGGTCAAAAGGGTCCAAAATTAAACTTTTTGTTTGATTTCATCAAAATTGAACTCTTAGGGTTCTTTGATATGCTGAATCTAACCATGTATTTAGATTTTGGATATTGGACCATAATAGGTGAATGTCCAATTTAAAATTTTTAAGTTCTTAGACCGCATTCATTCTGTGTCAGAAACCTATGCTGTGTCAAATAGTCAATCACTATCCAAATTCAGAGCTGTATCAAGCTTGAATGTTGTGTCCATACTTGCCCCAACTGTTCAGGGTTCGACCTCTGCGGTCGATCAAGCCGCGCCTGCAGAGCATTTTATTTTTAGGACTATTCCATCAAAATGTATGTGGGAGGGTAGGAAGGACTTTGAAAATATCCCTACAACCAAGAACCATTTTATGCCCTCGTAGCGGAGGGGCATTAAGTTTTACCTTGTCCCTCCGCACGTCCCAAAATTGGTTTCTGTTTTCTAATTTAAGTTTGCCTCAACCAAATGTTATGAAACTTATAAATTATGCTTATTACCACAAAACACAGATCAAGTTTGAATTTTGGTGGCGTCACTTACTGTTCTAGAGTTATGCCCTTTACAAATGGAAAATTGCTGAATTTTTCATTTCCGCTTCTCTTACTTTAGTTTGCCCCAACCATATGTTATGAAACTTATACACAATGCTTATTACCACTAAATACAGATCAAGTTTGAATTTTGGTAGCGCACTAACCATTCTAGAGTTATGCCCTTCATAAGGCCCAAAAAAAAAAGTCTGTGTTTCCGGTAACCCGACCGACCCTGTTTTTTAGCCCCCGACCCTAATTTTTATTGGATCTTCAAAAAAAAAAAAATTGGTATCAACCGACCCTGTTTTTGACACAGTCTTCTGTTAATCGACATATTTATTTATCTAACTTGCTTCTTCTGGCACAGAAAGCCAGTAAAACGTTTTATTTATGTCAAAGGTATTCCAAATAGGTTAAAATCAAAGAAATTTGCACAGCAGGTGCTTCAAAAACATTGCAAATGGCCGCACTTCCGGTATTTGAAACTAATTACGGACCCGGACTTGGAAAACCATGATAATTTTCCGGATTTCGTTTACAATGTCAAAAAAAAAAAAAAAAAAAAAAAAAAATCCGACCTACCGACCCTATTTTTCAAAATGATGTTACCGGAAACACAGATTTTTTTTTTTAGGCCTAAATGGAAAAATTGCAAAATTTTAGTTGCTGTTCTCTTATTTAAGTTTGCCTCAACCAAATGTTATGAAAATTATACACAATGCTTATTATCACAAAATAACAGATCAAGGGTGAATTTTGGTGACGCCACTCAAACTGTTCTAGAGTAATGCCCTTTATAAATGGAAAATTGCAAAATTTTTAGTTTCCGTTCTCTAACTTAAGTTTGCCTCAACCAAATGTTATGAGACTTACACACAATGCTTATTACCACAAACGCAGATCAAGTTCAAATTTGGGTAGCGTCACTTTTACCGTTCTTCAGTTACAATGTCCTTTATAACTATATGATATGCAAGCGGGGCATCATCTGTGTCCACATGTGGACACAATTCACATTTATTTAGATAATTTTGCATAATGGTAATGAAAAAGACCCATGACCCACATTCAGTAATTAAACTTCCTTCCTACCCTTCCACAAACATTTTAATGGAATAGCCCTTATTGAAATGTTGTTGGTTTTCATACAAATCAAAACTATTTATCAGCTATATTCTTAACTTTAATTTTGTTAAGATAACAACAGTATGGAAGCAGTCGTAAATTCACAGCTGATTATTTACGTAATCAGTGGTAATGTTCATCCCATGCATCATAAAATTATAACTCAAACTGGACAGTACCAAGATGCAATCAGTCCTTATCAAGGAATGTTATTCAACAGTTCTTGGCTTCTTTGTGATGTCTAGTAGTTGGTATCTTCTCGCATGTAGCTTATAGCACAAGCTTCTACATAATGGTTCTAATTCGTATCAATGTCTGATATGAGAGCTTCAGAATTCAGCTGTGTGCAGTAAAAATATGGGTTGACAATAATTGTTGAAATATCAAATGTGGCGTCTACTTTATTTCTTGAAAACAGCATACTACCAATGCTTATTATTTCTAAAATGAGTGGTTTTCATATGCACTCTAGTTCTTCATTTATCAACAGGAAATGATTCATAGTTTCTTCATTCTTTTGCACATCACATGCAGGTACCATCTGGTGTAGTTTTGTTGCACACAGCTCTTTTCGCCTGTAGAATGTATGTTCCAGTTAGGATTTTTAGTCGGACTGGTATTCTAGATATGTCTCTTATATTGACTGGTAAGGTTCTTGCTATTGGGTGACATTTGCCTATAGTATATAATCCTCCAAGTTATTTTAAAGATGTGAAAATTGTAGTTTCTTGTTTAATCCGGTTTGACCAATAGTTACTGACTTTCTGCTTCACTAATTTTTTCCATTGCATTTTGGACATATTTGTATCAAAAGGTACATGTATGGATCACCATACACCAATTATGCCAATTCAATGAAACAGAAAGTCAGAAAGTCGTCCTAAGGAAATAAGTCGAAAGGGTCTTACTAAAAGATGAATTGCAGAACCGATATTAAATTACGGCGGGTGTTATAAAATACAAGGGAAAGGGGCATCGCGCCAAATTTTTTCCTAAAGGGCAGGCGTCATATCACGCCAAAACCTCCTGTATGAAACACAGGGCTCATTAATGACAAAACAAATATGACAGACTGCAACCAACATCAACCACTGAATTACAGGCTCTTGACAACTTGGTACAAGCAAATATATAGAAAGTGGTGGGGTACAGGTAAACATGTTTGGGGTGCTCAGCCTCCCTCAACCTAGTACAGTTGTACATCATGCATGTATAACAGCAGAGCATATAGACAAACTAAAAATCAGCAAAGGACTTGACTCATAAGATTGGCACAAACAACAACAAACATGTAGACAAAGGACCAAATGTATTGATCTAAGAGTACTTATATAGTTACAGTAACTGATAGCTTGTTCAAAGCAAATTACAACTTATAACATAAATTATGTTTTCTCAGAATAAAATATCAATCAGTACACAGTCTTGATAAAAGCATGACCTTAAATGTATTCATTGCTGAAATATATGCAGCATTTGAATTTTAGTTTTCCTATATAGCTAGATGTATTTAGACTGATGGGTACCCCTATATCCTTTGTTTTTCTATTGTATGTACTGATATATATATACTATTAAAATTTTATTGGACAGGGCACCCACCATGCATAAACCCTTTAGGGAAATAACTGCCTAATGTTTTCCACTTTGCCAAATTGGATTATTGCCAGTGGAAATACCACCAACAATGAGTAATATTCAACCCTGATTTACGAATGTAGCATTATTTATTCATATATGGCTTTATATTTTTCAGAAATGGCGGAATGCCTTTAATTCCAGTGGAATCAAGAAGTTTGCTGTTAACTGATTTTGAAAGGGTTTAAATATATATACCTGCTGGTAAAATGTTGGCAGAGTAAAATAAAAGGAGATGGAGTTTTCTTGGAATCTGTGTCATCATATCCACAAATTTTATAAATTGATAAAATAGACATGCCACTTGTTTGTTGAAGGAGAAGCAAAGTCAAGCTTTTTATCTCATGAAGTATCCAGAGCATAAGTTGTCAATGGAAACGGCTTTGCCGTCATCAGTACAAAGTTGGCTCGGGAATGAACTGGAGATAAGAGGTATTGACTCTGTTATTTACTCACGATACATAATTCACCTGCTTCTTGAAGATCACGATGAAGAGTGCATGGAGTATTTGGAACTTTCTTCAATCCAAGACTTGATGTCAAAAGCAAAGTGAAAAGAAGAAGATGTTCTCGCAGCCTAGAAGAAAAGAAAAAAAAAGGCTGCCATTGAATGTCTTCAGGCTGTCTCAGACGAGGTAATATTTGAGATGGTTTGCATTCAGAACTTCAGAATGATTATTATGATAAAATGTGAAATAAAAAGGTTATTACCCTTGACAAAATTAGTTTGCATTCTCCAACTTTAGTTTGCCTCAACGAAATGTTTTAAAACTTATACACAATGCTTATTACCACCAAACACAGATCAAGTTCAAATTTGGGTGGTGTCACTGTCGCCAATCTTGTGTCATAAATTGAAAAAATACAGAATTTGGTATATTTACAAGCGAGGGCATCTGTGTTCCATGGACACATTCTTCATTTATTAGTCCCCACCGAAGAAGTCTAGGGACTATAGGTTTGCACTCTGTCCGTCTGTCCATCCGTCAGTCCGCAAATAAGTTTTCCACACTTTTTTCTTCGTGCTTGAAGATACTGATTTGATATTTGGTATATAGTTTTATCATGACCAATTGCAAATCAAGTTTGAATTTTGTTCCGGTCTGATGAGCAGAGTTATGGTCCTCAGTAATCAGTTTTCCACACATTTTTATGTCATTCTTGAAGATATTGACTTGATATTTGTTATATTGTTTACACCATGACAAGTTATAGATCAATTTAGCATTTTGTTCAGGTACAATGAATTTTAACCGTAGAGGACTATGTATTGCCATGCAATACTCTCAGAATGCTTGTTCCAATTGTTAATTCTTAATTGTAATAAGATTTTTTGGGGGATGGGTCAAAATTGAAAGTAAAGCAAAAAAGGTAGATTTGTGGAGAATCACATGAGACAACAATCTCATGAATTACTATGAAATAATAGATATTAAGAATAATTAAATTGAATGAAAAGAAATGTAAATGTATGATATCCAAAACTTTGTGTTCTATCATTGTAGAATTGTGGCATTGAAAACTTGTAGAAGAGCTTTGCATTAAATTGAAAGAACTAAGTCAGTCATCAGGTAAGAAATAAGATAATTTGAAGATTAATATACAACATGTATTCTTCCCATTTAATTTTAAGTTTCTGCAGCTCTTTTCTCAAAAATCTTTCAAGTAAAAATACGTAAGTTATAAACATTTCAGGGTGACTTTCAATCAATTTTAATCGTAAGATTTTTGTGAAAAGAGTCCCAATGCTGTTTAAAAGAACAAACCTATATGCATATTTGTATAAATACAAGGACAAATGACCTTTAATGTTTATTTTTTGCACTCCTGGTCATATGTGCTATGCAGGATTTCCCCTGGGTCAATTTCTGTTTTTGCCACCTCTTTCGGCAATACATTTTTTTTTGCCAACTCACATAAACATTTTTTGTTTAGAACATGTTTTCCTTTTGATGGCAAAAAAAAATCAGTTTGCAACATTGCTGTCTCATTTATTATAATTCTACATATCTGTTGCATATCTTACATCATTGTACATTATAATAAATAAACTCTCAATTAAAACATAAAATTCTTGAACTTTTTATAGATACTGTAAAATTTGACTTCTGGGAACACGGGGTTCATCTTTAATAATTTATTGGATACTTCCTGTCTAGTTGAAGGACAAAGAATAAAGTCATAGATTTTTCTTACTTTTGAACCCTTTCATGAAAACAATAGTTTTCTTTTCCAAACCATGGTTAAAAGTAAAACTTGAGATGTAAATTACGCTTAAATTGATTAGTCCATTGTTGCAGATTGTTATCAAATGCAATCAGCTGATAATTGATTTTCTGACAAAATTGATATGTGTGATGAGTTCAAGGTGAAATCTGAGTATTGCCTGATCATCGAAAAGTCTGAGAAACATGAAACAAAATTAATAAGATGGACAAAGTCAAACCGTTATATTTCTTTCACCATTATATTTCTTTCACCATTATTGATTTTGTAATTGTCCCAATTATATTTTTTCTTAAATTGCAAAGGCGAAACCCCTGGTGCAATGTGAGCTTATGCCATTACTTGGCATCCTTTGCCACGAAATAATCTTCTCCTTTGAAACCACTGGGCTATTTTCACCCAAACTAGGGCAAAATTATCCATAGGTATCACGTATGAAATTTGTATGTTCAAATCTTTACATAAACTAATCGAATCGACTGAAGTAGACACTTAACTGTTTAAAAATGTAAAAATCTTTCATCAGATGTATTTCAAATTTTAGGCCAAATTATTTTAAAATGAATTTAGATAAAATGTAAATGTTACAGTGACCTGTAGATGTTTATATCCTTGGTCTTTGGTGGATAGTTGTTTATATCCTTGGTCTTTTAGTTGTTTATATCCTTGGTTTTTTGTGGATAGTTGTTTACATCCTTGGTTTTGGTGGATAGTTGTTTATATCCTTGGTCTTTTAGTTGTTTATATCCTTGGTCTTTGGTGGATAGTTGTTTACATCCTTGGTTTTTGGTGGATAGTTGTTTACATCCTTGGTTTTTGGTGGATAGTTGTTTATATCCTTGGTCTTTTAGTTGTTTATATCCTTGGTCTTTGGTGGATAAATGTTTACATCCTTGGTTTTGGTGATAGTTGTTTATATCCTTGGTCTTTGGTGGATGATCCTTGGTCTTTTAGTTGTTTACATCTTTTGTTTTTGGTGGATAGTTGTTTACATCCTTGGTTTTGGTGGATAGTTGTTTACTACCTTGGTCTTTTGGTGGATAGTTGTTTATATCCTTGGTTTTTGGTGGATATAGTTGTTTATATCCTTGGTCTATGGTGGATATAGTTGTTTATATCCTTGGTCTTTGGTGGATAGTTGTTTACATCCTTGGTCTTTGATGGATAGTTGTTTATATCCTTGGTCTGAGGTGGATAGTTGTTTATATATCCTTGGTATTTGGTGGATATAGTTGTTTATATCCTTGGTCTTTGATGGATAGTTGTTTATATACTTGGTCTTTGATGGATAGTTGTTTATATACTTGGTCTTTTGATGGATAGTTGTTTATATACTTGGTCTTTGATGGATAGTTGTTTATATCCTCGGTCTGAGGTGGATAGTTGTTTATATATCCTTGGTATTTGGTGGATATAGTTGTTTATATACTTGGTCTTTGATGGATAGTTGTTTATATACTTGGTCTTTGATGGATAGTTGTTTATATACTTGGTCTTTTGATGGATAGTTGTTTATATACTTGGTCTTTGATGGATAGTTGTTTATATCCTTGGTCTGAGGTGGATAGTTGTTTATATATCCTTGGTATTTGGTGGATATAGTTGTTTATATCCTTGGTCTTTGGTGGATGTAGTTTATATCCTTCAAGGCTTGGTCTTTGGTGAATAGTTGTTGCTTTGGCAGTCGTACCACATCTCCTTATTTTTTATGTTTTCTTTATGAATTTGTTTAAGCAGTCTATAAAATGAATAATTATGTATCTCTCATTAAATAACAAGGAAAAAATTGTGGACAAGTAATCAAATTTTTGCAGAATTTTGAGATAAAATATGCAGAAATGTAACAGGTTCCATTGTTATTATAGCTATTTCCATTATTGCAGAATAGAAAAGACATGTTAAGTTTATTGAGGTTACAATGCATCAATATATATATGACCTGATTCAGATGTCTAAGATATTGTTGTGTAAATCCATGGTCAATCTGAAATGATATATTACAGGTTCTGATGACACAGACCA
>JAASAO010000055.1:0-62804 GCA_017311375.1 Mytilus coruscus
TCTAATTAAGTGTGAATTGGTAACCTTTAAGAATAAGTTTATTTAAAGGATCGATAAGTTTACCGGATCGTTTCTAAATTTCCGGGCTCGGTAAACAACATCTCCGTTAAAATTAGGATGTGCTATCTCGTTTGAAATAAGTTTTCTATAGGTGCAAAACTTCAAAACCAAATCTTTATATCTATGGAAGAATTTAGTAAAGGTTTTAAGTAATTTGTGGTAACGAATCCTGACTTAATAATTTACCAGTAGTACATAGACTACGTTCATTGAAATTAGTTTGATACGTTCGAAGAATTTATAAAACCTAGACTTACAGGTATTATCACTGCGTTTATGTAATCAGTTCTTGTTCGTCCGTATGACATAGGTATGGCCTAAAATTGTCATCTACAATAAAATGTAATAGAAATGAATAACTGATTGATTAAATGGTTAAAGTCCAACAACAAGTTGTACGTTCATATTCAGGACAAGAACAAAGTCATGTTATTCAATATATAAAATACCGATCGGACCGAAAACCGCCCGCAGTCGAAGGTAGCCACCTTAAAACCAAAACGGAATCGAATGGGTTTTTTAAACTATAGGTAAATGCAATGTATTCTTAGATACAAAGACAACCCGGTGAAAATAGAAAACGATCTCACAAGAAAGAGTCAAATCTAACGTTAATCTCACTTCTTCTCAGGGCAGGATAGCTCAACTAAGGAGTTCAGAACTTAATCGCTTGCAAAGATTATCTCCTCCTAGTTGTAAACTTAGCTCTTTGTATGAACCCATTACTACCAATACTGACTATAATTTGGTTTCTTATCAGATTTAATAATATGCGTTCTTTCTTCGAATTCCATAATTTTCTTCGTTTTATTTACTGTTTATTCTCTGTTTGTCTTATTTATTGTTTCATTACCAATGAAAAAATTTACTGTTGGTGTCTTTGTTTATTAAAATTTTCTTGTAAACTTTTTGAACAGATTATTATGATCCTGTCCTATCGTATGAAAATATACAATTTGTCAAATATTTTATATAATTATAACCAGAATGCAAAGGAAACAGCTTTGTATAGTGTGCATATTTACAACGGCGGTATATAATGAAGTAACTGTTCCAATCGTGGAGGTCGAGCTAATTCAAATGTCACTGCTAAACATATGCATCTATTATTTGGTGGGATTCGTGTTGCCCAGTTTTAGTTTTATGTTGTGTTTTATACTGTTGTTAATCTTTGGTTGTTTTATTTTGACCATATCATTGTAAGTTCGTTTTCGACTGGTGAGTTAGATAATCCCTTGGCGATTTTACCTATGTTTTGCTATCTACAAACGTGTGTATGCTATAGAAAGAATTGATTGTGTCCTAGTAGTGCAGTTACAACCTAAGTATTGTATTATCGTAATTAATCAAATCGATTGAACAATTATTTTGGTTATGTATTATATTCACTCCAATTTCTATTTTCTATTTTTGTTTATGAGAAGAACATACATATTTCTAATTCTTAAGATGTTTCAAGTAGCTTGTTATATGATTTTGCTTTCAGACTATACACGCCGATATATAAGGAATTGTTCATGTTAGCTCTATTGACCAGGTAAGCCAATGAAATGCACCATTCGAAAATTAAACGGACACCAACATTATTTGGTTTACCGTTACGGAATATCTGTGAAAACAGAAGTATTCTACTTGTCATAGTCGAAATCCCATTCTCTTTTCCTCGAGTGGCCTCAGAGACCGATTGGTCCAAGCTATAAAACTACAATGATCACTTGCCTTTTATTTCTGCGGTTGTGAGTTCGTGGCGAGGAGAGTTCGACTGTGATCTTAATTGACAAAGATTGCATGTTTTCATGCCGGAGGTCGGTTGTTCTTTCCGGGTACTCTAGCTATCTCCACCAATACAACCTTGCCGCCAAGATCGAAAAAGACTTTTATTCGATTTACTCATATTGACGAATGTGACTTATCCCCGAGCATTTACTTGCAATGAGTAACACGACAGGTGCCACTAATGAACCAGTAGCTGTTTACGATTAAGAGCACCAATTTGTGTTCATCTTGGTTTTTGCCTGAGTTCGTGTTCCTTAATTTTGGGTTTTCAGTGTACAGTTGTCTGGGGTTTTTTTTCGATTTTTGATTGTTCCATTGGTTTTTTATCGTGCGAAAGCGGCTAGTCAGTTAAATTATATTTCGCAAACATATAGTATGAGGAAAACATGCAGCACCTACAGAATACGGACGAACGGCATGATTTTATATCAGCAGGTTTACTACTTTGTGCTTCATAGCCAGAAATTAGTAGTACTTTTGCTAATTAATATTCATAATATGTAAATGAGAATTGTACCACGTGATAATAGTTTGAACTGGACTGGCTTGATATCATTAAAATCTTTAAAACACGGATATTATAAGTTGCCCGTCACAGAGTCCTTGTTTATAATCACTCTGATATTTCCGTAAAGTTGTCAGGCGGTATAAATCAAAACAATGAACGCGAATTTAGTGAATTTTTCTTGTTTTCGTGAGTTTATTCTTCTTTAAATAGGGGCATTTTAACTTTACGTGGGAACCTAGAGTTTAACGACTACACATACAAGGTTTGGACTTGCTTATTCTTTGGACATTCAAGTTTCAAGTTTCATCCCCGCAACCTGTTTTGTAATGACCTTGTTAGCCAATTTTCAACACGAAGTTTGCAAATTGACGTTTCAGCCATTTTAGCCTGTATTTTATACTGCAATGTTAAAAGCCTCTCGCTTCAATTTTTAAAATAGCTCAGGAACCTTGATTTTTGCAACGACAGTCATTATGTTTCGTTTAAATGGTGTATATTGTTGTGTATATTTATTTTCTGTCCCCGCAACCTGTCTATCACTTAAATTAAAGTTAAAACAGACATTTTTTTTTCAAAATTCCCTATCATTTCAAGATAATTTCCGTGACCCGTATCCGATTTCTTTAGTATAATATTCAAATAAGCAAAGTGGCGTTGATTTCTGGATATGTACAATTGGTAACTGAAAGAGTTATTTGATACGATGTTGATCTTATCGTAATGTTACACACGAGTTGTATTGTCATTTATTGTACCGTTATCATAGAGTCAAGTTTATATGTACTCCTTATACTGGTTTCACCTGCATGTTCGTTTTATTTAACAGTGTCAATCATCAAAAAAGTAGAATTGTATCATTTTTTTTTTTCATTTAAAATGTACTAACATACAAATTAACAAAGGTTTTGTTTAATATCTGATTCAAATATTCTAATTGCAATGTATTCATATTGCAATGCAGTACTTACATCTAAAAGAAACAATGCATGCGAAGGAAGTATTCCGATGTTATTTGAACTATAATTACACAATTACGTTATTATCTTGAAGTAAACTCAATCATGTCATTCGATTGCCCAAAATATGTTGAATACTTTATACTTATTATACTAGAAAATAAAACGAGTAAACTGTTATCAGAAAATAACAATCTCAGGTTAAAAAAGATTCCCAAATAAACTCAATAGACATGTACTTACGTGGAAGTATATTCATTACCCAATTTTTCGATATGTTTTCTTTCAATTTTGCAGCGGAAAATTTAGAGTCATGATACGATGGCCGCAGAGTTTCTAGTGTCTAAATCAAAATAAAATATTGAATAAAACATTAATGAAAGCCATTAATGAAATAAAAGAACTTAAAAATTGCGTGGACCACATGTACGCAAATAAAGAGTGTTAAACTTAACTTAATGGGACAATTCATTTGTTCTTGGACTCTATAATTTTTGATGATACTTTAAGGTTGAATCCGTTAAAATGTGTATATATTGAAACCCTCGTACGAAGGAAAAGACTTGATGTTGAAACTTATGGTGCCACATGTTGAGCAGATTTCGTTTACCCTTCTCATGTACCTGTGAAAAACCCCAAATTTTGGTGAGGTTTATTTTTGTCAGTCTGTAATGCTTTGTAGATCGTTGTTTGTATCTTTGTTGCCATGGTGTTTTCGGCTTTTCGCGATTTATGACTCTTTATTGTGTTTTGGTATCTTCCGCTTGTATTGACGATCAACAACTGCATAGAGGCATTGAAATGCAGGTTTTGATTGTTGAAGATTTTGTCTTAAATACATATGTACCGATATAAGTTCATTTATATTGATTTTTGCAGTTTGTTTTATTTCTAGGAGTGAAGAGTAATTCCCCAAACAATTGTTATTGTACCACATTTAAAAGTCATGTTTGCATGTAAGCGGTTATCGTTGTCTTTATATTACAGTAGAGTTGTTTTGTTTATCGTAAAATTGAACTGATTTTGTTGAGGTTCCTAGTTCAGTGCATTTTTCACGGTGTATTGCAAACGGTCTTTTCCAGCTTTCAGTGCCGATATTACTCTTTTGTTGAAAGTCGTACAATGCACATTTGGTAGTATTCAAAACTGCTGCTACAAAAGTATTGAGATGGTTATTTCACTTACCTGAAACTCTAATTTGAACACTTTTCGGTTTTTTGGTAATGTCATACATTCCTGATCCCCAACATATTTACAGAAAGCACTCTTTGGAATTGTTGTATTTGGTACTGTAAATAATTCTAGCAGTGCTTCGAAAACTGTCGCATATTGTTCCTGCAAAATTTAATTTGCTTTATTACATGTAATGAAATCTTCTAAACAGAAAAGACAAACGCGTTGATTTAAAGTTAGCTGTTCCTTAAATCATCATTTACTAATATAAATCCTATAATATGATTATGGTTGTATCTGACATAGCGAACCTTAAGAAGACGGAAGAGAACAATTATTAATTTCTTTCGCATATTACATACAATCAATATCCATATATATTTCAACGGCCTTCATTGTATTAATTTAATCATTATTTCAATATCAGTCTGATATAAAATGTTGATTTTATTTTTGCTCATGGCATCCTTCTTACGATTCAAACTATGTATTGTCCAAACTATTGCGAATGTGTTAATGTGAGTGTAATGTAGAAGTGTACATGTATATTTCAATTGCATGGGTAAAAAATTTGTGTGTGTTGAAATTTTACTACCATCTTCTTTAGTAACTATAAAGAACCACTGGACTTTATTCATGTCATTGGATAAAGTAAAATATAACTTTTCTTTTGTCAGGATGGAAAAAAAATTCGCGTGCGCTGGTTTTTCAGAAATCATCGTTTTCATTACGTTTGTGAACAACAGATTGGAAAGCCAAATGTGTAAGCATATAAAATTCTAAAGCATCAAAAGGTCAAGTTTGTCTGATTTTATGAGTTTTTATTTAACTGCAAATACAAAATTATGAATTGGCGATTTCAGAACAAAATTAATGTATATATATATATATATATAATTTAAACCATTCCAGTATCAAAGCATTTGCTACTTGGTGAATGGTTCACCCTGCGATTTAAAATACATCAATTAAAGTAACATTAAGGCCACTCCAAATTGAATCATAGTTCTCTGAGTTTGCTTGCGTCAAAATTTTGGAAATATACACTTAATCACCGCGATTTTCTGATAACTACCTGAATCATCGCTCTTTTAAAAAAATATCAAAAATCTTATTTTCAAGACGTTATCGCTCGCCCTTAAATTCACAGAAATTACAATTTTATTAATTAAAACATGTAAATTATAGCTCGATCCCGAACATTAAAAAAAAACAAACACGCCTTCTCCTCACCAAATTCGGATATTGATTGTTAAAGTACTGTTAATTTAGCATTTATTATTGCAAATCATTGACCTCACACATAAAAAAAAAAACGAAATTATTGCGATTGCAAACATTTTATAAGGAATTACTCATCTGAAATTATTAATGCTAGTTTTTATTATTGCTGGCCTAATGGTACACATTTTACTGCAACAGATGCGCATGCCGACACTTTTTGTCTCTTTCGCGGTATTCGAAGCCAAAATATTTGAAAGTCCAAAACCTAATACGACCGTTGAAGACCTGGTTAAACAAAAAGGATCATGATATACCAAAACCCGAAAAGGGAATTAGAACTATTCATGTGTGAGAAACATTCCTTAATTTGAAATGATTTCCGAATCAAATAATACCAATATTAAATAAAGCTATATCATTCGTTCATGGCAGTACCAAATGAGTTTCAACATGGCTGCTAATACCCTAAGGAACTAACTGCTTGCAAGCAGAGCTATTGATGAAGTAGTAGTAATAACATTGATGGAAACAATTGTACTGCACCAGATGCGCTTTTGAACACTTTTTGACCCTTTGGGTATGGTCGAAGCCAATATGTTTAAAAAATCAAAAACTTGATACGAACTTACTTCAAATTTTTTGTATGTTATGGCGGATTATATTGCATGTCTCGTCAGTGATTTTGTTTTCCGATTCACAAATACATTTTGGATTCTAGAAGCAAATGGGTCAGTCAATTGACATTTGACTTATTTTTTTTTTCATTTGATGTGTAGAAACTACGGAAAGAAAACAGAAAAAAATCTATACTCTGCACGAACATGTTCCTGTTAATTTATAGAATAGACACTCAAAGTATGTACCATGACTACAAACAAGGTTACTTACATGTGTTTGAATCATATTCATTCTATCCTTCCTCATCATCTGAACATACTCTATAATATTAACATACTTGGTCTTCTTTCCATTCTCATATAATGCATCTATAGCAATAAATGTTCCTGTTCTTCCAACTCCAGCGCTAAAAAAACATTTATCGAAAGACATGATCAAAATGAAATAACTGTCATTGAAAAAAAGATTGCAGCCTGCTGATATTAATACATTACAAGCAATAAAAAAAGTTATTTATTTTATCTTTCCTCTACAAAGTGATCTAATTCATTTACGAAAAGGATGTTTAGGATGTTTAAAAAAGTGCATTAATAATTTATCATTTCAGTATGGCATTATATTCTACGAATAGCTGGATCACAAAATCTAAGATGATCCATTCATACCTGCAGTGTACAACCATTGGTCCATTTTGATCACAATGTTCACTTTTCACGTTCCTGTAAAAATGGACCAATGTGATGCTGTCAGGAACACCGTGGTCTGGCCATTTGGTGAAATGAAATTGATGAACTTTTCTTTCTTTTTTGTTCTATAATAAAGGCTTATTCTATGAATATACTAGAATCTACCAAGGGAGTAATATTCCCGAACAATCTTAAAAAGCGAGACAGCACCATGATAAAGGGAAAAAATTAAAAGGCTAAACAGAAAAATGAAGATTTAACAACACGAACTAGATAAAAAAACGGGGTTAGTGGTTAAAGAAAGAGGTTAGACTTAAGAAATTACGATAAGAATATACATCAAATGAATGATAAGTGAATGAATAGCAAATGCCTATACGTGCATATGTTGTATACTTATTTTTTTCATAGTATTTTTTTCATCAATGATCAAGTCAATATATGTTAAAAAGAAATCAGTACCCTATACAACGGTTAATGATAATGATGAAACTACAATTTACAAAATCCAATAGGGTCTTTTAGTCTCTATGAGAGTATTTAATTACTACAATATAGATTCCAAAAAGTAAAATAACAAAAACACCTAACTCTGAGGAAAATTCTAAACGGAAAGTCCCTAAGAAAATGACAAAATCAAAAGCTCAAACATATCAAACGAATTGATAACAACTGTCATATTCATGACTTGGTACATGCATTTTCTTATGTAGAAAATGGTGGATTAAACCTGGTTTTATAGCTAGCTAAATTTAGGCTCCAAGGAGGCTGTATCACTCACGAACCATTTTTGCATAAACTGATACCAATCAACAAGAGTATTCGTATTGAATGGAAACTGTTAGAGCCCAACTAGGCATTGGTTATCATTTTTTGCTGTACAGGGCTTTTGTTTATCCATGACTAATTCCAAGATGGGAAACAAAAATTAAAAGGGTTCATTTTGGAGCGAAACATCATGTTTTAGCAAATTGATGGTTTTATTCATTTCACTCTTTCTGTTACTGATCAATTTGGATTTTCAAAGTTTAGTCTCTATATTATATTATTTGCATCCACCCTTATGCTCTTATTTAAGCAATGACATCCATGTTCGGTTTCCATAGGATTCAGCGGGCAAATTTTTAAACTTTAATCTCCTATAAGGATGATTCCATCCAGGTTTGGTTGAAATTGGCCTAGTAGTTTTAGAGAAGAAGATTTCTCTAAAGGAAACAGACGTGGAAGGACGACGGAAGCCATGTGATGAGATTAGCTTAGACTTGATCTTTAGGAAAGGCGAGCTAGAAAAAAAAACACGGTTAAAACAACGGTACAGATAACTAGAGGCTCTAAAGAGCCTGTGTCGCTCACCTTGGTCTTATGCATATTCAAAAAATGACACTCTCCAACATTGTAGGCGAGAATAGAATTCATGACAACAATCTCTGCTGATCATTTAGTCTGTTTAGTTTCTCTCTATCTTCTTTAGTTTTTGCTCAAAACAGAAAAGAGGGTAAAAAAAATCCTAAATTAAGGGCAATCACTCCTATAAAGAGTGACAGTCTACTAACTATATCAGCAAAATTTAGACTTGTTATTAGATCTTGTCTTGCTAATCAATTTTGCTTATTAAGGTTTCTATCTATCTATTTTAATTTTTATCATATAAGGCACAACGCAAATAAAATGGTAAAAATCGTCATTAAAGGGCAATAACTCCAATAAGGAGTCATCGGACGATTTCCACCAGATCGTATTAATTGTAGATCTTGTCTTGCTGATCATTTTTGTCTATTTAATTTTCTATTTATCTATTATCATTTTTCAGATATAAGGCAAAACGCAAAAATTTGGTAAAAATTCGTCATCAAAGAGCCATAACTCTAATAAGAAGTCAACTGACGATTTCAACCATTGGACTTATTTGTAGAACATGTCTAGTTGATCATTTTTGCTCTTTTAAGTTTTTCTCTATCTATTAAAATTCTCAAGATAAAAGGCGCAAATGAAGAAAAAAGGTAAAATTAGTCATTTAAGGGCAATAACTCCTATAAGAAATCGTTTGACAGTTTTGACGTACATAGACAATCATTCTGAACATTTCACTCCTTTTTTTATTTCCTTTATTTATAACGGTTTTCAAAATAATAGACAAAACGTGCAATTTACCGCAATGTTCTATTTTAGCCATGTCGGCCATCTTGGTTGGCGGGCGGGATCATCGGACACATTTTTTAAACTAGATACCTCAATGATGATTGTGGGCAAGTTTGGTTAAATTTGGCCCAGTAGTTTCAGAGGAGAAGATTTTTGTAAACGTTAACAGACGACGACGGACGACGGACGCCAAGTAATGAGAAAAGCTCACTTGGCCCTTTAGGCCAGGTGAGCTAAAAAATGAAAAAAGAAACTGACAATGTATGAAAAAAAGTATAAGGTAAGATTTTGTTCATGCAAACAATTACATATATAAAGTAAAAGAGAGGCGAAAGATACCAATCAAACTCATAAGTCAAAAATAAACTGACAACGCCATTGCTAAAAAAGAAAAATACCAACAGACAAACAATAGTACAGAAAACACAACATAGAAAACTAAAGACTGATCAACACGAACATAAAATGATCTCGAAAAAACATAACTACAATTTGCTACTCTTTACAAAAGTTGTGTTGTTTATATTTAGTACGCAGTTGTCTTCATTTACTCATGTCATAGAGGATTGAAAGAAAAACACAACTAAACGCTTAGTGAACATCAAGTTGGGGTTTATGAGTCCTTGTTAATTAGTTAGGTATTATCTTAGAAACAAAATATTAAACAATGGGTTAATATTATCTTCGTTCTACGTTTGTTCATCCTTTCTTCTGCGGTGGTTTTCCCCTTCGCAGTTGTGCTGTACAATAGCCGAAATTCTATCTAGGATTCATGGTAAAGGTCAATGCTTACGGAAAAGCTGTCGGCGAATAAGTGTACGGGAAGACAATAATTCAATTGCAGTACATTTCTGAAGATTTTGGTTAAAGATTTTATTTTAAAAGAAAGTCAATGTAAACGTGCTTTATAATCAAAATTAAGTCATTTTTAAAGGTATATAAAACATTTTCCTCTCTTTATAAGATTTGAAGGATAATATGACTAACATTATTCATTACCGTATCATTATGGTTGAATATCGTTATAAGTCTGTAAACATAAAGTGTATGCTCTTTTTCTTTTGTCAATGTCAGTCGATAATTTTCTACTACCATTTGTTCATTGACTACATCAGGCCAATATTGTACACATTTGTTCTGAAGAAAATTGATAAACATTGAATATACATAACAATTTTAAGGGTCCTAAACAAATGAATTTAAACATCCATAGACATGTTTCATTTCGCATTAAAACATGCAAAGTTACATTTTTTTTTATTCATATCAGTGGTGAAAGCATTATATGAAGTTGATTAAGTAGTATCAGAAGACTTTTGAATTAATAAAAAAAAGGCTTCATAACTATAATCATTATTGTTTTGTCATATATTCAGAAATGAATTTGATGTTTCTCTGTATGTTTAGTAACAAAACATAAATAAGCCTGTGCTTGGTATCTATAATGAGTTCATTTCTTGCATACGTTCATAATGACAATGTTTTTAAATTGGAATAGTTATGAGTCATGTTTGTAATGTTTCGCAGATAACGATGATGAGTTGGTTTTTAAAAAGTCCAGTGTCAAATATAACATGCTTATTGGAACGAGTGCATGTTAATGAGATATCTGCTTTGTGCTAGACCAAAACACTTAGTCAGATATTTGACTTCTAATTCACAAAGTATTAGACCGCAAAAAGATGTCATCTTACCCGGACACATTACTCCAACGCCAACTAGTCTTCGTTCTAATTTCTAAACACATGAGCAACAGAGAAGTACTAAATATCAATTTTATAGTCTGGTTTGAAGCGACCGGGAATCGAAGCTGCACTTTCCTGCACTCGAGTCGAGAACGCTTCCTTGAGAACACTAAGGCGTTATGTTTTGATGAGAATAGTATGATAAAACAGCTTTTTAAATCACAACATCAAAATCATGTTTCATATTACCTTTAAAGCCGAGTTCTCGATCGGGTTGTTATGAAAATACTTGATAATACTCAAATCATATAATTTTATTTCATTGATTGGATATAATTAATGTGATAATGCAATTTGATACCCTTCTTCCCTCTTTCAGCTGTGTAACCATTACAATTTTACCAACGTTTTCCTGCCATATCATATGCCAAAAATCTCTGACGGTATTTTTCTTAGGACCTTCAAATTAAATAACGAATTATAGTTTTAATGTTAAAGGCAAGCATAGAAAGATATGTTGGAAAACTACCATCGTATAACCATTATAAAAATATATTTTTTTTTTCAATACAAGCAACAGTGTTACATGGAGAGAACATAACAAATATATGTTTTCCCCCTCCTCCCCTTGATCATACGACACATGACCGGTACCATTGGAGGGACAGGAACTCCTAACCCTTTTGGAGCATATGAAATCTTGATACAATATTCTCTGCCCTCGAAAGTGTTTTTTTTTCTATTCCTTGTACAATGTCCATTTTATTTTAAGTTTCACTTTATAGGAAATGAAATAATTTTAACTGTTTTAAGAATTAGAAATATACTTGGAATGTTTTTTTCACACTTAAATATAAATCAACAGTATATATATGATTGAGGTAGCACACCATCGAAACACACAAAATTCACCAAAACATCTAACGATCAGCATCCTTGATAAACGTATTATTAGTTCCAAGCTTCAAAATGTGCGTTAAAAATCTCTCAAAATATCAGGCGCACTCATTACAAAAATAAGACCTTAGGGTGTGATTATAACCGTTATTAATGTCTATGAAGCAAAACCCAAAAATGCTAAGATAATTCCTAGACATCTTTCCATTCTAAAATAATATTATTGTTTGATCTTTGTGTAAAAAACACGTTTTTAAAGACTTTTATAAATTTTTAACTAAATAATAACATTAACGGTACCAATTTTTCTGCACCAGATGCGCATTTCGACAATCAATGTCTCTTCAGTGAGGCCAAAATATTTGAAAATCCAAAACTTATTAATAAGATGAGAGGCTATAAACCAAAAAGGACAAAAAAGTATAGCCAAAGCCGGGCAAGGAATCAAAGCTTTGCATGAGGGTGATACATTCCTTAATTTTAAATAAGTTTCAACATTTAGTAACAGCAAATTTTAGTAACACAAAATCCGTATTTTCATGCAAGTACCGAAGTACTGGCTACTGGGCTGGTGATAACCTCGGGGACTATCAGTCAACCAGCAGAGGAATCGAACCAATGGTAGTAATAACATAAACGGTACCATTTTTGTTTGCACCAGATGCGCATTTCGACAATCAATGTCTCTTCAGTGATGCCGAGTCCAAAATATTTGAAAATCAAAAACTTATTAAAAAGATGAAAAGCTGTAAACCAAAAAGAATAAAAAAAAGTATAGCCAAAGCCGGGCAAGGAATCAGAGCTTTGCATGAGGGAGATACATTCCTTAATTTTAAATAATTTCCAATATTTTGTAACAGCAAATTTCAGTAACACAAAATCCGTATTTTCATTCCAGTACCGAAGTACTGACTACAGGGCTGGTGATACCCTCGGGGACTATCAGTTCATTAGCAGAGGCATCGACCCAGTGGTAGTAATAACATAAATGGTACCAATTTTTCTGCACCAGATGCGCATTTGGACAATGTATGTCTCTTCAGTGATGTTCGATGACAAAATATTTGAAAAAGCAAATTTTAATAAAACAAAAACTTTCACAAACCTTGGGTTGCTATGTATGCCTTTTCTTTGTCATAATCCTGAAATACACATGGTTGTAAGTATTAATATTTTTTGTGTTTATTCAAAGCTAAATATTCAATGGTAAAAACTAAAATAACAATTAATCCGAACTCCAAGGAAAATTTGTTATATGGATATCAATATTTCAAATCCAGTTACTTTTTAAATGACAACAGATGACAGTTAATTCTGTGATCAAAAAACGATATATTTAAATAATCTGAAGCTGTATTTACGAAATAATTGGATGACAATATTGCCCAGCTTAAACAAACGTTGGACCAAAATTCAAGAAGAAGAAAATCCAATTCGAAACATGTGTCCGTGACAAAACTGCATTTTTAAGAAGGTAATTTTCTTTTCATAATTGACTTTAAAAGATACCTATTAAACTTGCTATTGAAATATTTTTATATGTTTGTTAGAGTTGGATGCCTATATATACACATTGTAAAATAAAAATATTATAATTTCAAAACCTACATCGATGTAACTAGCATTTATATAATCCGTCTTTTGTTTCCTTTCAGTACAATACGTGAATGATCATCTACAAAAAAATAGAAAATAGAAAATAGATCTTTCATTATCTAGAAAAAAATATACAGTAAGTTAAATAAAACAGGGAACGCAAACTTATATGTTTGTATTGATTTCATTTGTGTCAATCAAGATAAAAGAATTTGTTATCGTATTCTATTCAAAACATAGTCACAGTTTGTGAGATTTTCTTATTTCAGTAAGGTGATATTAACTGTGAATTCATGTTACATTTGTGAATTTTGACTGACTTGAAAGATTGGATCATCTCAAAATAATAAAATAAAAAATTACACACCAGAGATTTGACAAACGTATGTGTACAAATTGTGTTTAATAATCATAGCTGATTAAAGATAAATTGTTTGAGCATTTCATTTATTTTAATTGCAAATTTGTCATTATGTTATTTCAACATACAAGGCCATAAGTCGCGAAAACGATTTTTGTCTTTATTTACTTCTTTTGAACCTTCAACGTGTGCATGCATAAGCCCTTTAGGTAAAATCTGAAAAATACAAAAGAAAAATACAGTGTTAATATTCTAAATTAAATTAAAAATTGTTAACGAAAAAAGAAGGTTTATAAATTACTACAGTTTTTTACAAATAAGTTGACCAGTTATTATGACGCATGATTAATCATAAGCCGAAGAAAAAAATCAATACAAAGCACAGAAGAAACCAAAAAATTAATAACAGTACCAAAAGTATTACTATGAAAACATTAGTTTGAACAACAGGATAAAATTGAGAATGGAAACGGGGAATGTGTCAAAGAGACAACAACCCGACCAACGAGCAAAAAACAACTCAAGGCTACCGAAGGGTCTTCAACACAGCGAGAAAATCCCGCATCCGAAGAACCCACCAAAAAGTATGGTGTTAGCTCATAAGCTCTGTAAGGGTCAACAATCCCTGATTTGCCAGTGATACATGTACATTCTGTATGTATGTGCCTGTCCCAAGTCAAGAGCCTGTAATTCAGTGGTTGTTGTTTGTTGCTGTGTTGCATCTTTGTTTTTCGTTCATTTTTTGTACATAAATTAGGCCGTTAATTTTCTCGTTTGAATTGTTTTACATTTGTCATTTCGGGGCCTTTTATAGCTGACTATGCGGTATGGGCTTTGTTCATTGTTGAAGGCCGTACGGTGACCTATAGTTGTTAATTTCTGTGTCATTTGGTCTCTTATGAAGAGTTGTCTCATTGGCAATCATACCACATCTTTTTTTATATATATAAGCAGTACATGTATCACTGCTGTTAAAAACGATGATGATCATGAGTTATAATTGGGATTAAGTTTTAGCACCGGTTTGGTAAATGTCTTTACAGTAGTATCACACATTTAAGAATAAACTTGAACCGCTCCAAGCAGTCCTCTGATTAAACCTTTTATATTTTTATTGCAGGGTCAGGTTTGCATTGACAAGACGTTTTAGAAATGCCAACTTTGAAGTAAAAAACAATAAATACAAATATTTGCAGCAACTACATGTACATGTAGCTGCTAAAACCGGTGACAATATGAGAAATATCTTATTTCAAATATAATATTGCATGTCTAACCTCGTATTCTTTTTTGAAACCTTCATCTTTCAGTTTTTCATTGAAAGCCGCTTTCAAATTTTCAATGTGTATCTTGTTGACCGAATGTTCAATCTGTAATTTTGTGTGTACAAAATCATCTCTTTCAGGTAGTAGTTCAGTTTCCTCTGTGGTGGATTCAATGTGAACAGTTACCTCCCCTGTATCCGATGTGATGGCTGTATTCACATATTCGTGTACATTATTGCTTTCTCTATTCCTATCTATAAATAACATTCTATCAGTTGCATTGCTCTAATTTAGAAAATGTATCAGTAGGTAACCATATTTCCCTCTTAAAATTATTGTTGTCTATTTACATTTAAAAACACGAAGAAATAAACGAAAAATATTCGTTTGTTTGGACAAAGTTTCATTTAAAGTTAAACAAGAAGTGCAAAGTATACCGCCATTCGTTTTGAGATATTTAGGAAAATTCAATGCCGGTGAAAATATGAAAAGAAAGATAATATCAAACAGAAATTGATTGTCTGGCTATTGCATACACGGTACAACAGAACAATACATATAAAATCATTCCTTAGTAAACAAGCTGAGCAATACGTAACAACAATTATCCATGCCTAGTTGGTAACAAAAATTCAAGTTATCGCCAAATAGGAAATGACTGCCAGGCAGAACTGAAAGTCGGTAACAAGGTACAAATTAAATTGCAGACCAAATCCTTAATGTTCCTTTATTCAGAACAATTTGTAAAGAAAATTATAAATGGAAGAATAGATAAAATTATTGAATGAACTGTATACCACCCACTCCTTGGATGGGTGTATAATACATTACAGATATCTCTATAGTTTGTGTAAAAAGCTAAATAATATAGTAATAGATATCTGATACTGTGACTTAAACTTACTAAAGGTACTCCTTCGACTTGGTTTTGACTGGTCTGAATATTTATCTTTTGTTAATTTTTTGTTGTCTCTACAAAAACAAAATAGAGGTAATCCCATAACAGTGTGGACAACCGTAATACTTATGCTTTTAATAATACTGAATTATTTACCTTTAACTTGTTTGTCATCGGCTACCGATAACAATGAATTTACGCTCGCTCAGTCTATCAGAGGCCTTCCAGTGGGGATTTAAATAATCACTTGTTTCACATTTCGATACATAAAATTAAACTATCTTTCAGCAAAATTAAAAGGAATTTGTTTTAAACATTCTATTTATCATCACAACCAACAGTTTCACTTGAAATAACAATAAATGTGCAGAGCTAATATCATTAAATTATAGAAAAATAAATTAAATGTAAAACATGTCGATTTTATTAGAAAAAATACTTCAAGTTTATGGGGTTATTTCACAAAACAATATCTTACATAGAAAAAAATAATCCCACGTTGGGAACATTTAAGAATAACCTACCGTTTATTCAATGGATAACATTTGATAGTGAAAATATACATTTTTTTTAATTTATCCATGCATTTAATAATGTGTTCACAATATCTTGGTAGTAGAATAATTAACCAAAAGCCTCATACTAAACAGATTAGTTGTAACACATAGGTTATAACACTGTTAAAGGGTTTTGTTGACGTAGTACACTACAAATTATCAGGTGTTACAGTTCATCAGCTCTCCTTTTTTTATTTTAATCATACAACTTATGCTTTATTAAACGTAGACACAAAAGAAGAAAAAGTGAGTTGTAGGTCACTGAAAAACACACGTGTTCTCGATAAAGTACGTAGTAGTCCATCATGCATTGCAACCAATTCAATGGATTGGTCAATTCTTTAAGTCAATAAATATTGCTTATTATGCAACCAAACAATTATATTAGCGGGAACATTAGTATGCCAATGAATGATAGTGTACCCGACATGATTAAATGTATTTATGTTTCGGACGGATACATACTTTTTTAAGCGGTCCTCAATAATTCAGGAAAAAAGGTGAAAAAAACTAATTAATATCAATTTTGAATAAGGGACAAAAGGAAATCCGACACTCAGATAAAAATTTATTGTTCCTGTATGTTCATAAAAACAAATGAGTGGTATGTGCGTAATCATGAATTCAAGAATACGGTTCTGCAAACAAGCATGGGTTTTCATCAAGTAACGTGGTTAGCAGAAAGATTCCAGTTACCCATTCAACAAATTATAATGTATTATTCTAAATAATCTAGTCCGAATGCCGAGTCAGTCAGTAACACGTTGGACCAACTAATTTGAATTCTAGCTTTTCAGTAAATAGATTTATTCAACTCTATTATATTTAGATATTGAATTTTAAGATTCCTATTTCATAAAGTAAATGCTAATTGTAATAAGCTAGGTCCAAAACATGTAGCTTCTTACTGTCCTATATTTTGCAAGTACGAAAAAGATCGTACGAAAATATATTTTTTCATATTTTTTTTTAATTGCACCACGATTTAAAGTTATCATGCATTCGTTCTAAAAATAAATACTTTAGGACAAGATAAAAGTTGAAAGATACGAAGAGCCAGTACAAATTTCAGAAAGCGACAATTGTAAAATCGCTTTCAAGTCCGAAAAAGGTTATTGCTTACACATTCATTACTACTTTTGACACAATAGTGCTTAACAAGATTTTGTGAGGTAAACGAAATTGACCTTAAAACGATCGTATTGGATTTTGATGTCCAAAAATAGGCAGATCGGACATATCTTGACTTATTTACTGACTACTTTTGTTTGGGATTAATTGTAATTATAATATTATAATGAGACTGAAAAATGTTTTTTTGTTAAGATAAACAATAATTTTACCTGGAGTAGTCGTGCGTAAAATGTATTTCCGCATTTCTCTTCTTCGAAAAATGACTTGTTTAATAGAAAAAACATCTGATTTGTAAACTTTCTCTTTTTTCTCCGGAATATTCTATTAAAAAATAGTTTACCTAATCTATATGTTTAAAATTTTGAGAAAATATAAGAAGTGGCAATTCTTGCCTTTCATACCTTTAGTTTCATTGATAAAAAGTAATATGGACTCATCCAGTGTCCAGTTTGAAGGTCATTTAAGTTACTGTACACATTCATGCACGTTCTGATTTAATCAATATACATGTATGAAAAAATAAACAGTTTGAAGGTAAACTAATAATAACTTAATCCAATCAAATTGCGTAAGACTCAATAAAAATGACCGGTCCACATTGTAATAAGTAATAGGGGTAAACTGGGTAGGGTGAAAATGACAGATATTTCAGTTTGTGCAATAACGAATACAAAATTGTCAATCAAAAGTTTTGCCATAATTTCAAAAACATGTCGTTCTGTATTGGTATAGTTTTCGGATCTATCATTTGCGTATTTAAGGCAAAAGAAAGTTTGGGCTTCAAATGTCTACATAATTGTTGACTTTATACAGAAAATTCGCCCTATCAAAACATTTATTGTTTCACAATTTCTTAAAACACTGCAAAACATTTCATTCTAATAGGTATCGTGGTATTGTCATAAAGTGCTTCCAAATGCACCGTGGTATACCAAACATCGAATTCCCTCACAATATGTTATCACACACTTTTTATAGTGAAATTTTATTTTAATGTTTAAAGAACGTGCGGTATGATAAATAATTTGCTTGTCGATTGTCGGTGAAGAATGTCAAAATATTCAATGTTAATCAATACGCCTGTAGTATTTTTTCTGGTTACTTGTTTTCAGGCGTTGAGAAACCTTTGGTGACCCCGTACGTTTAAATGTCCCTTGTAAAAACAACGTATTAAGTAGGCGTAACAGACAAACGGTTACCTGATCTGACCCAGTCAATTGCAGACTTGAGCGCGCCAACGAATGGTCTGGTCAACACTGTTATGAATTTGATTATAACACATTACAACATGTTCAAGTACAACTGTTTTTTGTTTTTTCATTCAATGTTTGATTTGGTGGTAATTCGGAATATCAAGTGTTGTCTTAAACTTGAACGTTTATTTTATTTTTCATTAATTGTCATGGCGTTTGAAATTCATTTCTTTGCGAGCACTTCATAAGTCAATCGAACTTATGAATCTTAGAATGTTTTAAAGTATTCAAATGTTAGGTCATTCTGATAAGTGAGTTGACAGAGTACTCACGATATACAAAATGACTCGCCAATAAACATTTGGTATCATGGTGTTCATGGTTGAATATATATATATATATATAAACAAGTCTAATTTGAAAACAACGTTCAAACCTATGATTGCGTTGGATAAAAACCGCAATTTTTATACGTGTGCATGCAAAACAAATTTCTTGGTAGAGGGGTCTAAATACAGCACAAACAACATTTTCCAAAAGACCAAAAAAGTGAAAAGATATATTTTAACAAAACGCATTTGACTAGCAGGTCGAACAACAGATGTTCTTAAACCCTGTTGACTGCCATGGCGATTGCCAAATAAACTGATCATCAGATGTAACAAAATGGATCTTAATTATTAATTTAATACCAAACAGAAAACATTAAACTTGCGGAAAAGATGGTATATCGCAAACATAAGGTGCAAAATTTGGTACACCATATCCGGATTTCGATAATTGAAAAAAACAAGGCTGAAAATGCGGTAAATATTTATATTCAATATGAATATTAACATTTTGTCTATTGAGACATCAAATTGTTCAAAAATGTTCTCTATAGTTTCCTACCGGTTTCACTGTTTCACAGATATTCATGGATATGGTTGCTAGCGACGTCGTCAGGGGTAACGTCTATTTGCGATATCATTATTTAATCCTGAACGTCATAATATAGTACAACGTAGGTACTTAAAACGCAAGTGAAAGTACATAATTATAAAGAAAAGAAATGCCTTCCGGATTCTCATTTCATCTATTTAATTTAGGACGGTATTTCTTAATGAAATGATTTTCTTTATTAATTCTCATTGGTTCCGTTATATTATCTTAACACTGATAAAATGGAAAAATAAAGAAATTTGGATGATTTGATCCAGCGCATATTTTATGCACAGCGTTGACAAAATTTATAACTTTTCAATATATATGTATATATATAAAAGTCTAAATTGAAAACAACGTTCAAACCTATGATTGCGTTGGATAAAAACTGCAATGTTTGTACGTGTGCATGCAAAACAAATTTCTTGGTAGAGGGGTCTAAATACAGCACACACAACATTTTCTAAAAGACCAAAATAGTGAAAAAGTATATTTTAACAAAACGCATTTGACTATAAAACCATTTATTGAATTTTTAATTAAAACTCCTAAAGGCTTAAATGAGAAGAAAAATCTATCAAAAAAGAAAATAAAGCATTCGTTTAATTGACCTGAAATTACATCAAAATATAGTAATGTGACTGCACCTGATGTCGGCATTTCGACATATTCCGTCTCTTTAGTGATGACTGAGGCAAAAAAGATTATAAGTCTAGAACATAATACAAACCGGTTGAAGAGCTGTTAATGGACCAACGATATATGACAAACCGGACACACAATCAGAGTTGTGCATCAGGGATATATATATATATTGTGTTTGTTAAATAATGTCTCAAACTGGTTTTATAATGACAAATTTCATAAAAAGCAATATCCGTATCTTTATGGCATTTATTTACCGAAGTACTGAACTAGGCTAGTGCATTATCCAACGAGAACAATGTAAATTGCAAGGTGTTATGTAAACTAACTGAACAAGAAGATGTCCATTACAAGACGCTATCATAATATAATTTATGTATAAATGTCTTGCTAGTAACATTGACTTAATTTAACAAATGGTCGGGTTTCTATAACAAGAAAAAAGTATACTATGTGATTTAAGATAGAACTCTGCATGAATGTAGACTTACTTGTAAGTGACAAATCCTGCGAACATTATCAAAACAACTACAATTATAGCAACAATGCCTCCACCTATTGCTGTCCCGTAAAATTCTCCCTGCAATTCAGATCTTACTGAAACAAAACAAAATTTCAAGAAAAAGATTTGTGATGATAGTAGGTTATCATATATGTATGTCATAAATATATTCTGATACTAAAGAGTTAATAAATTGTTGAAATGCGAGTCAGTGACATTGATACCGGTTCAGTTATTTTTTAACCCGCAACTCCTGATGATATAATGATATAAAAAAAATAGTCCGTTGAATGGAAAAAGGTACCACGTAAAATAGCGGTTAAAATCATATAACTGCAATTGTTTTTTTTTTTTTTCTTTCTTCATCTATTCTATCAAAAATTTAAGATAGGATTCTACAATTAAGAATGACATGTTCGAAATGTCATTTCACCTTTTTCTTATCCATTAAACTTTGTTTTTATTCGAATACTGATTGCTCTATTAAAAACAAGTTTAATGCGAAATATACAGTTAAAATAAAACTACTATTTTTTATTTTTTTTATTTATATTTAAATTGTTCTTTAAACAATACAACAGGTAATCAAAAGAAAGTTTGGGCATTTTTGTTAGTGAGTATTATAACTAGCTATTGAAATAATTGAAATGATATACTTGGATAAAATCAAACTTATGAAAATTTGGGAAGACTATTTTTATTATCTGCGATTTTCTATTTATTCGATACAATAATTATAGGTTTCATAACGAGTGAAAATTGGATACCGCTTGATATCTAATTTCAATATAATAATAAACGAGCTTCCGGCGAGTTTATTATTACTATTTAAATAAAATAACGAGAGTTGATATCAAGCGATATCCAATTATCACGAGTTGTTAAACCTATTTCTCTTATGGTCAACGCTTTTATTGTGTTAAATTAAAAATTCCGCGAATCGTTGATCTAGTCTTTTGCATATACAAATATGACGTCATACGTCCTTTTCAGGCGTAAAACTTTAGCATTACACCTTTTAAAACGTTTTGTACGCTTCATAATGTAATAAAATTTACAAAAAGCAGATTTCCAGGTGAAAAGTGTAAATGTTTTGTATATTATTGAAGAAATCACAAATGTTCGCTGCCATGGACATGTGATGGACGAAATGTACATCGGCTTAACCTTCGAAAGTTATCAATGACCTAAATAGCCAATGGAAATGTCGTAATATCGTCTCATGATGATGGATAAGCCAATCAAATTAACGCAGTTTTCGTATCATTTTTTCGTATCACACTCCGTGTAGTGTGATACGCAATATATCTATCCATGCAAGAAATAGTTAATTAGGCCACAACCATAAGAGAATCAAGTTTTCACAATCGTTCATCCTTCATAGAAAAGCCTAATCTTAAAGATCACTTATCATTTCACTGTTAATTTTTCAACAGTTCAAATACATGTATCAAGTGATGCGCATAATCAATTCAAATCCTTCTGGTTACAATCGTGATTGTGAAAAATCACCTTAAATGACTGCTAGCTTTACCCATGTTACAGTAGTAAAATGTCCTAAATAGAAAGCGGTATGTATAATTTTCTCTGTTATCTCTTTGATATCTCTCTATAAAAGGTAAATGTATTTGATGTGGTGTTACTAATTTGTCTAAACGTCTATTTATCGTTCAATTCATTATACAAACATATACTTAAAGCTATGAACCTTGTGTACAATTGAATCCCGTCCATCCGCTATTGCATCCATCAATGCATTCTCCATTCGTATGAAGACAAGATTCCTTTACACAGTTTATTGAACAATTTTGATGACATCCACTTCCATAAAAGCCAGAACTACACGCTGAAAATTAAAGTATCATGTGTTTGACCGATTGTCACGAAAATAAGTGTATTTCAATGAAAATAATTTGAAAATACTGTATTTTCTTGTTGTTTTTTTATGTATATATATATATATATATATATATACAACTCGTCTAAACATCAACCCAACAATGTTAGATCTGTAAATTAAACGAGTTGTATATACATAATGTACACAGCCATGTATCACCATCACTGCTGGTGATCCGATGGATAAATCTGTTGTAGAGTTGTCACTGGCTCAGACGTACTTATATATATATATATATATATATATAAGTACGTCTAACAAGTGACAACTCTACGACAGATCCATCCATTGGATCACCAGTGAAGGTGATACATGTAACAATAAATTTGTTTGGCATGCACACGTATAAAAATTGCGGTCTTTATCCAACGCAATCATAGGTTTGAACGTTGTTTTCAATTTAGACTTTTTTATATTTTTTCGTTTGGGCTTGTATTATATTTGCCTTCGGGTTTATATGATCCGTTCATCCTATTTTGACTCCTCAAAATTCAAGAGTCTATCCTACATTGAGGTAAATTGTATGGCTTTCCAAATACCGTTTCGATTCCTAACATCACTGAAGAGACATTAATTGTCGAAATCCGGATATGGTGTACAAAATCCTTTGCACCTTTTGTTTGCGGTATACCATCTTTTCCGCAAGTTTATTGTTTTCTGTTAAGTATTAAATTTATAATTAAGATCCATTTATTACATCGGTGATCCGTTTATTTGGCAATCGCCAATGGCAGTCAGCAGGGTTTAAGAACATTTGTTGTTCGACCTGTTAGTCAAATGCGTTTGGTCTTTTGGAAAATGTTGTTTGTGCTGTATTTAGACCCCTCTAACAAGAAATTTGTTTTGCATGCACACGTATAAAAATTGCGGTTTTTATCCAACGCAATCATAGGTTTGAACGTTGTTTTCAATTTAGACTTGTTTATATATATATATATACATAAAAAAAAACAACAAGAAAATACAGTATTTTCAAATTATTTTCATTGAAATACACTTATTTTCTGTGACTGTATCTTACGATCCTTTACGATAGATGTTTAGCTAATCTGCAATCAATTCCATCTTTATGCCTAATATATCATGTACTGTGTTACAACTCAAGAATCTACTGACGAGGAAAGGTAACACTATGCCACCGAAAGCTGAATTATTAGTTCAGTCTAGATGGCCGAGTGGTCTAGAGCGCTGGACACAGTGCAGGCGGTGTTGTCTCGATATCCAAATAGCATGTGTTGGAATCCCGGCGAGGGAAGAACAAAAATTTGCTTCCGCAAATTTTGCAGATTTAACATTGTTGTACTGTTATATATATATTTATCGCTATTTTGTGCATTTTTCCTTTGATCTTTTTTTGTGATAATTTTCATATCATGCTACTCGCTTGAGATGGAAAATTATCGCTAGAAACTATGCAGGCACGTGGCGTTGCTAATGAAATTGACATGAAAGTGACAACGTCGTCATAGGTAAAATAGCGATAAACAGATTATCATTGGTCATCTCAACTCGATTGCATTTCTCGCTTTCGCCGTCCCGGCTCAAGCGAGAAAATCAATCTCGTTGAGATGATCAACGATAATCTATAATTCTCGAATTCTTTGACAATTTATACCTTTCTGCACTCATTGTATAAAAAAATTTAATCAACGTGTGGTTGCCGTCGATCTCAGAAGATGATTGGATGAGTTTAAAGGTCATAACCTTAAACCGCTAACTGAATGAATCAAAATATGCTAACAGGTGTTAATGAAATTGACAACTTTGTGAAATGTGGAAGGCACTCGAAGGGGGTTTTCGTTTAACAAAAAATGAAAATTTATTTTTTAATCATTAGAGAAACAGATTCTTACATAGTTACTCGTGGATTATCGGATTTATCCACTGGTATATATACAACTCGTCTAAACATCAGCCCAACAATGTTAGATCTGTAAATTTCGCAAATTTACAGATCTAACATTGTTGGGCTGATGTTTAGACGAGTTGTATATTCAGAATGTACACATCCATGTATCACCATCACTGCTGATGATCCGATGGATTAATCTGTTGTAGAGTTGTCACTGGTTCAGACGTACTTATATATAAGTCTAAAAATTTGCACAACGGTACTGATATAAGATTTTATTATACGAAGATGTTGTAATTAAATCGTGTTGACAAATATTTCGACTTAACAAATAGCCTTAATTTTTTATAACTTCACTTATATTTCGATTATAAATTTGCTGGTTGGTCCTTTTTATAGACTTCTATATATATATATATATATTAACGGTAGCTACTTCTGTAACCGTTCGTTAAATGATCAAGGGTAAAAGATGAATGTCAGTTGAATATGAATATTAATTGTGCATCGTTTGTATGACAACCACTCGGGAAAAAGACGTGTCATGAAGTTGAAAGTCAATGAAAAGATTTCTAAGATATGGATATCTGTATCGTTGGTTATTGTGTTCGAAATATAAGTGAAGTTATAATTCGAATGTTGTCCTCCATTCTGTATTATTGGTTGGAATCATTTAAGTACCCAAACTATTTCCACGATGTAAACTCTTGAAATGTAAAATAAATACAAAATATAAAAATTTTACAATAGATAGAAATATATGTATATTTTATTTCTATACCCTGATCACATTTTTCACCAATCCATCCATTTGCACAGCCAAATAAGCATCGTCCTGTATTAAGGTCACACGGTCCAAGACATTTTGCTGGACATGTTCTTTTACAAAGTGGACCATACTGTGTAGACGGACATCCTTTAAAAAAAATCAGATATAAAATGGTATCGTATGAAATCATTCATTTGATTATTTCGGTGAGAAGTTGTAGAAGGTGGTTCTTTATTCATAGTCCGCAATAAATGTTGCTCGATATAACACATCTTGTTTTTGTGAATAATGACACATACAAGAAATAGAAACTATAAAATGTAAATGAATTAAATAAGTTAATAAAGACGTTATATAGAAATCTTCTCAGGACAATATTATACAATTATTGCATTTGTATGAGGTAAATACATCAGCCTAAAGTAAAGATTTCAGATGAGTCCGTTAAAGCCTACTTCAGAGTTCGAAAAACAAATGAAAGTTGATTAGTTTTTTTACAGTACTGTAAGTTATTATTAAAAAAAATTATATTGACTCTCTTAATCGGTCTTTGCATCTGAATTAAACACATTAATTATGAAACCAGTTGTTGGCATGATACGGGTTGTGTTTTTCTCGTATATTTTATGACAGTAGGATACTAAACCCCTTACGGGAAGGATTGTGTGCTTGATGTTCATATGATGAAGACATAATGTTTCAATCAGTTTAATTGAGGTCTGGAGCTGGCATGTCAGTAACTGCTTGTAGTCCTTTGTTAATTTATGTTGATCATTGTCATTTTACTTAATAGTTTCTTTTGTTACATGTACCTATTCTAACATCGGACTCGGACTTCTTTTAAAGTGACTTTTACTGTGCGTATTGCTGTGCGTTTGTTTATTCGGTATGGGGGAAGGTTGAGATCTCACAAACCTGTTTAAGCCCGTTGTATTATTGCACCTGTCCAAAGTCAGGAACCTCTGGCCTTTGTTAATATTGTATGTTGTTTTTTGTTTTGTTTTTTTTTGGTTCATTTATATGTTTCTGGGTTAAGTGTGACGTCCACTTTGGCAGAACTAGTACACATCTTTGTTTAAGCGCCAGCTGAAGTCCGCCTCCGGGTGCGGGATTTTCTCGCTGTGTTGAAGACCCATTGGAGGCCTTGGGCTGTTTTCTGTTTTATGGTTGGGTTGTTGTCTCTTTTACACATTCCCCGTTTTCATTCTCAATTTTAATTAAGAATAACTCGGATGGCGGACAGAAGGACATCGACAAAGTAATACGTCTGTCCCCGTCGGGCGAAGTCGATTACCTAGTTTATACTACTTAGAAATACAAAACTTATGTATATATCAATTATTATAATATTAACCTAAAAAGTGTATATATATTCAAGGCATCAGAGAAACTTTGAAATTCACATGATGGTTTAAACAAATTAGAAATAGAATTGTTTATTTGTTTTTAACTTATTTGTCTTATTTGAATGTTTTAGTAACGTAATTACGACTTCAACCTTATTAATTAACATTTCAGCTTTATATACTTTGTTTCGATTCAAATACTCACCAACGATCCCAATTTCACAAATTTCAAGTTCTATTAATGCACTCTTAATAGCTGGAACATATGTCAAGTATCGGAAAACGGTATAGGTCCTGATTTTCTGTGGTAAATTATTCCCATGACATAAAACAGTTCCCTTTTCCGGCTCAGCACTAGAATTTGAAGCGTATATTTTATGTACAAGTCCGTTTACTGTAGTGTTCACTGAAAACATGATATATAATTTGAATATGGAAAAGATAGATATTGACAAGTAGCTTTTGTAGTTGCGACATCGCGTGTCCGTGACTGAAATAAAGTATTTATGCCTTATTTTTAGCCTGGAATTTTAGTATTCGTATTATAATCTGATAAAGTCATGCTGATTGTAAGGTGCACAATTTTCTCTGTTTCAAAATCTTTCTGTTTGAACCCGTCCTGGTTTTCTTACTACAATAAACTTACTATAAACTAAATTTAAAATGTTAATTAACCAAATTAGTGGTGGTAATGAGGTGGAAGAAAGCAGACTTGTTAAATATTGTATAGTGTAACATAGATTTAAAACAACTACATGTACTGGAAGATTTCTAGTACCTCCTGATAGAGGAGGGATTTACAGAAGGTAACAGATAACTACAACCGGAAACTACATGTGACATATACTATTGGTATCGGTATCGGATTCGACCCGGAACTTGTTAATTATATTGCTTATATTCATTATGTGGAAACTAAAAGGGCCTGGAATGGTGTAATTTTTAAACAACACCATTGTCCTATATTTGTTATATATATAAAGTTGAATTCTTTGATTCGTCGTTTTTACGTCATGCCGGCTAACAAATTGGACCTCGTTATTTTAGTATTATAGATAGATGATTTAAAATCACTTAAATTCTGTCACTAAATAAACACTAAATGTATATTAAATAATCTTTTGGCGAATATTGTTATCGAAATAGATAAGATATAATGCTGACAATATTAGTTATAGACTTTTCGTTCCGTCTGTTTCAATGGGTTTGTTTTGCTTAGTCTTAGCCAACCCACCTCAATATGCATAGGAGAAAAACTTTAAAAATGTAGCAAATATCAAATTTTTTACTTCTTACAGATTTTTTTAAGATAAACATACGTTTAGCTGTGTTAAAAAGAAGTCAATGATAAATCAGAAATTTCACTGTTGTGGTAGTAAGATTGGAAGATAGCCATACTATAAAATATTACAACTTATTGAAATAAAAATGGAATTTACTACTACTGAATTAGATTGTTGTAAGTTTCCTCAATCGAATTTATAGCTGTACTTTTTTTAATCAAATATGTTCACCACAAATGTAAACCTCGACATTACCATTAATCAATACTTTAAGAGTAATTTTAGTTCGGGGTTTTTCGGCTGATATTTTTATCATAATATTCTCTTCCTCATACACCATACAATTTTTGACATTGAGAAAATGCCCCCAAAAAATGTCGTGTGTGTCTAATTTGTTTTTTTTTAAATGTGCATATCAAAAAGAAACTCATACAAAAACCAAGACTAAGATTAACTGTTCATATTTGGATAAAATAGTATTGTTTAGTCTACTGTCAAAGATCATAAAAATATTCATTTCCCTTATCTCACAGAAGAAGTGTAATTGCCTGATCTAAGTAATTAGAAGAAATCCGGCGAAGCTTTGTGAACAACAAGACGGAAACCTCTTTAACGTGATTTCATTCCTGGTTCTCGTTTGTTTCGTGTTAAATCCATAGTTTATTATGTTATGTTTTGAGGACCGTTATTGTCTTTCCGTCCATTTTCATTTGCAATGGATATCTGTGATTCTTCGGCACACTGATTTTGAAAGTTGCTTTGATTTTCTTTTTCCGGGTTAAACATCACCACGCCAAGAATACATTATATTAAGTTAACGATGCATGGCACTAAACCCTGATTAAGATATCAATTCGCCGATTCAGAATCTAATGCATTTTTGGTAATAATTTCAAAAGCGTACACCAAAAGGCTGTGATTGGCTAACAACGTCCATAGCCATTGATATTCGACGAATGGCGTAACGTTGTTTTCATTTTGGGGTACGAACAATTAAGTAACCCATAGTCCTTTAGATTCTGAAACAGCGAATTGCTTTTACTAATACCTTTTTTTTTAAACCAGATGATAATATTATTAATATTATATCGATTTTCATTGTTAATCATGTGGGGGCGTACTTTAGCTTAAAAAAAACAACTTCAAAACCAAGTTTGATGATTCAACACTTCGACATACATGTATGAAGATAATTATATTTAGTTCGTACATTTTGCTTGTATTTTGTTTTTGAATATTAAACAATATAGTAATCGAAGCAAATAATAATGTTGTAGTGGTATTTGATTGATATTATATCTAAAATTCACATTTAAGCGTCTGTCAAATGACTTACCTTTGCCTGTCAGATATAATTCTGTAACAATTCTTATTTCTGTCATGTCAACCTGAAACCATACGTCAGTTCCCTGTGTTTTAGAACATGTTGTTTTATCTCCATCCGTAGCTAGATTTGCCGGTTTCGTACCAAGAGGATTCCGTGATACTAAAGCGTTTGTTGCTATGTTATCTATAATAGAGAAATTCTGATTGAGAGAATAGTGTGTGAGTAAGAAGAAATTCCAAGCGATAGCCGTATTTAACTTGTTTGTGGTGGTTTGAAAAATCCACCAAATGAGACTGACAAAGAACTAACATGAGTCGTCTGTAGCATGACCAAAATAAAAACATATAAAGTAAAGCATTACAAAGTCTTGGATATACCATTGATTTCATTTGATAAATGGTAAGTCTTTCCAAGAGTTGTTACCAGATCAGGCATTATTTCACACTTGAAAATTGAACAAATACTTGCAGTTTCTTTAGACTGTGTGCGATTTACAGCCTTAAATATTTGGATATTCCTGTCCAGTTTTTAAATATGTCTTTTGGTTTTTTTAGTTGTTTTGGTTTGCTGTCACATTAACCTTAAATACCTCACATCTCCCTTTATTCATACATATTCTCTTTTATAGAAAGAGTACTTGAAAACTCAATGTCAAAGACGCAAATTTCCCGCTTCCTGTATGCTGGCCTGCGATCAACTCATTCGAACGAAACTCAAATAATGTTATTAAACTGAAATAAATGTTTAGCTTTTAAGGTTCACGAAAATCTATAAGTGATCTCTTGGTAATGTGCTGGTCTCAAATGTAGTAATATATAGATACACGTGAAAATGACTTCCGCAATGGAATCTGTTAATTATTGAATTAAAGACCAACTAATCCAATAATTCAAATAGTATAAGAATTAAGAATAGAAAACTATAAGTGGTTTTTGTTTTACTTGGAAATCACGGTATTTCATTTCCAACAATAATAAATACATAATAATGCAGCATTAAGATGGATGAAAAGCTCTGCTAAAACAGAGAGCAATTGTAAGCATGGTTTGAATTTCGGGAATGCTTCTGCAGACTGGATCGGGAGCAGTAACTTGCAATAAGTTCTTTATTCTATGGCACAGTTCAGCTTAATATTTCTGTGAATTTAGATTCAAGACATTTCAATATATTCAGTAACTTAAGTACAAAGTATCATGTTATGTCGAAATGTATTTGAAAAATTACTTACACTTGTTGCAGTAAATTCCAGTTCGACTTTCCTTACAACCATATGTACAAACTGCGGTGTTCCTATCGCAAATATCATTCAAACAGTTTTTAGTATTACATCCCCATACGCACAAACCATTTCCAGGATAGCAATGTTGGTCTATACATGTTTCTGTACAGGACTTAGTGCAGTTATTTCCCCAAAAGGTCTTCTGACAACCTATAAAAATGTTAAAATGATATACTGAAAATATTGAGTGATTAAACGTTAATGATGCAAGTTCATTTAAGTTAACGTTGACTGTTGTAAATGTTTAATTAACGGCCTTCTTGTAAAAATATTATCATATAGGCGGGGAAATCTTAAAATATGTCCTTTATCTAAAACAGTGGACACTGAACAATAAAGCAAACCAATAAACTTTAGTTTATCAATAGCATTTTTTTCATCATTTTGTGTTAAACTTTTGGTTTGACATACAATATCATTATCTTGGTGAAAACTTCTATATACAGTAACATATAACTTACCATTAATGGAAACATAACATAATTCAATAATACTTCCTTTGTCCGTTGGTCCCGGTACGTCATCATAATAAATGACATATTGTCCAAGGTGATTGCATGAAAAAGTTTGAATGATGTAAAAATATTGTCCAATAGGCGGGAAATTATTAAAATATGCCCTTTAAACGGTGGACGTTGAACAATAAAGGAAACCAATCAACTTTACCAATAGCATTTTTTTATCATTTTGTGTTAAACTTTTGGTTTGACGTATACATCACTTCTATAATATCATTATGTTTGTGAAAACTTCTATATACAGTAACATATAACTTACCATTAATGGAAACATAACATAACTCAATAACACTTCCACTGTCTATTCTGTCCACTGTGTCATCATAATAAATGACATATTGTCCAAGTTGATAGCATGGAATAGTTTGAATGATATTTGGATAAGGAGAACCTGGAGGATCTTGGTAGCAGAGGTCAGAGGCAGAAGGAGGAGTGTTAGATGTATTAGATATATACAATTTAAATCCATCCATCCGTCTTGCAACTGGAATAATATGTACAATTTATCTACATAAATGTATGTACTTGTTTTATGTAAGACACCAGATCAGGACCATAACAAGGTTAATTTCTACCATAAAATGTACTTGTTATAATCGACATTTATGTTATGTACGTAAGTATGAAATTTAACAGATAGACAGTAAGTTGCTAGAATATTCTTCACAAAATTCACTTTTTTGTCTTTTGAATGTTTGAAAAAGGGTATTTATTGAAATATCATAAACGTTCGGATCTCATTATTTTTTTTTTTTTTTTTTGTTGGATAATTCAGTCCTTTTTTTTTAAATTATTTTATTCTGATATGTTACTTATCTACTAAGATAAGGATAATTGAGGATAATTGAAACCCTTTCTAAAACTTTTTTTATTTTACCAATTATGTTAAAATTTCAAAAGTTTAAGCCAATTTTCAAGCTTGGTGTGACAATTAATCAAAGCTAACAACATGTAGGATTGTTATTTCATACACTTTCCAATTTGATCTCGTCTAGTGATTGATAGACTGATTGGTGTTTAACGCCACTTTCAACACTATTGTGCTATTTCATGGCGGTCAGTTTTTATTGGTGGAGGAAGCCGGAGTGCCCGGAGAGAAGCACCGACCTTCGTTAGGAAAACTGACAATCCTAGTAAATTAAGATTGGAGTCGAGCTCACCTGTCACGTGCAGGATTCGACCTCACAACATCAGTGTTTATGCTGAATCACTTTCGTAATTATATTTATTATAACGTTTATTGGATTGTATTTTCAGACATTCCTATTTTCCGGAAATGAATCTGGACTTTACCGTACAATCTACAATCTTTAAACACAAGTTGTTATTTTTACAATTTGCCGAGATTGCGTCCAGCCCTTGGTTAAACTAGCTGAGTAAGGCTCAGCATAGTAAATTGACGACAACCTGTCTATACATATCCAGACAAGGAACAACAACGTTGACAACAGCTTGATTTTAACCTGACTATCCGTTAGTTGACTAGAAAACATGGATTCTGATCACGCAGAACGCCAAGACGACCCTGGGCATCAAGGAACAGAACTCCAAGCAAGAACGAAACTCCCTATAGATGCTGGACAGCCTGTCGATACTCCGTCTGACGTTGCACACGTAGAGGAATTTCCCGAGACTAGGCGAGTACGTGAACTCACGGATAAAGGTAAAGAAGCATACACAGAAAAACGTGATAAGTTATATCAAGAACTAAAGGCCCTCTGGTCAAGTATTGAATTCCAGTTATTGGAAGTGGCCACGCCTCCTAGCGAGCTGCAGCAATAGCTAACAGAACAGGATAAAATCGTACAAGCCTGTACTTATTATCGCAGGCTCATAGACGAGTACCTGATATTTCTGAAGAGTACCAAAAAGTTGGACAGTCGTAAAGACATTGATACATGTAACCTTTCAAAAGATATTCGTCTGTCCAAAGTGGACCTGGTCATGGAAACATTACACGAGCACCGCCTCTCCCTGACAAAAGCTAGATCCACTATAACGAGGACTTCCAAGGGTAATAACACCTCACACAGCGGAAGCTACAATGTCTCTAATATGTCAAGCCTAGCACGGAAGAAGCGTGCCAAAGCAGAGGCTGCTAAGTCAAAAATAGCCTTTGCCGAAAAACATGCCTTGATCATTATACAGGAGCCTTTATTAGAGGAACAGGCTCTGTTCAGACAAATTGAAATCAAAGCCGAAATGGAGCAACAAGCCATTCAAGCAGAACAAGAAGCCTTACATAAAAAAGTTCAAATGGAACAAGAAGCCTTACGTAAAAAAGTTCAAATGGATCAAGAAGCCTTACGTAAAAAAGTTCAAATGGAACAAGAGGCTGCGCAAAGAAAATTTCAAATTGAACAAGAGGCCACGTACCTGAAAACTCAAATGGAACAGGAGGCAACACAAAAGAAATCTCAACTAAAACAAGAGGCCATACGCAGAAAAGCTCAACTAGAACAAGAGGCTGCACGTGTAAGCCGGGAAAAGGCTGAACTAAAGGCCAATTTGAACCTTCTCGAAGCACAGAGAGAAGCTGCAGCGGCAGAAGCCGAGGCTCGTATCTTGGAATACGACGACAGCCAAGCGTGTGGCGATCTCCCTGACGAAACGGAAGACCCGCTCCAGCGTGTGCAAGATTTCGTCAATAAACATCCTGTACCAACTGTCGTACAGGAAGTGACAGGACCTCAAAAGATAAAACAAGTTCCTGTTAAGATTGAGTTAAGTCATGAAGCACCAGCGTTCGTGTCATCCGTGGCACTGAACTTGCCATCACAAACACCTGCGGTCTTGTCTACACATGCTAAGTCACCAGAAGTTAATGTATTCCCAGATCTGGGAACAATAACTGGCATAGGAAAACAGGGCGTTTCAGAAGAGATCCCTGTCGCATACCAAAAACAAGGCGTTATAGAAGAGATCCCTGTTTCACACCTAAAACAAGGCGTTATAGAAGAGACCCCTGCTGCACACCTGCAACAAATCAATCCTACATCAGAGATAACTAGATTTCTTCTACGTAAGGACCTGCTGTTCTCCCGGTTAACAAGCTTTAACGACCGGGCTGAATCCTTCCATACATGGAAAGCTAGCTTAAAAACGTGACAGACGAGTTACAAGTTTCTGACTCGGAACAGATTGATCTACTGATCAAGTGGCTCGGTCCAGAGTCTGCTAAACATGCCATTAGCATAAGAGCGTCGAACGCCAATAACCCTACAAAAGGCATACAAAGATTATGGAAGAGGCTTGCTCCAGAAATGTTGGAGGCCTCTCTCCCAAGTAAACTTGTCAACTTTCCAACCTTGACGAACAAGGACAACGCACGTCTCTATGAACTGTCTGATATTCTATCAGAAATAGAATATCACAAGGAAAATCCCAAGCTGGGATGTCTGCTAGCTTATTTCGACTCACCATCCGGAATAAACCCTATCATTGAAAAACTACCCTATGGACTTCAGGAAAAGTGGATTACAAGGGTATCTAGATATAAATCAAACCACGACGTTGCCTTTTCGCCTTTCACAGAGTTATCTGCATTCATTAGCGAAATTAGCAAAATTAAAAATGATCCTGGGTTCATCTTTGGGTCAAAAGCCACACCAACTACAAAAGGTGCTCCGCCAAGGTTCACGTCTAACCCTAAGACTAAAGTAGGTGCGCATAAAACAGCGGTTGAGCAGCAATCTGGAGACGCCAGCAAACAAGGTCTTTGTATTCTGCACAATACAAAGCATACCGTAAATGAATGTCGAGCGTTCCGAGCCAAGTCAATAGAGGAACGCAAAGGTCTTTTGAAGCAAAATAATATCTGTTACAAGTGTTGTAATTCCACCACACACAGAAGTCGAGAATGCAATGAACGCATAAGTTGTAAAGAATGTGGAAGCAAACAACATACCACCGCACTTCACATCACTAGACCACAGCAACCTGCAAGTTCTCAGTCTAGCTCGCCCAGACAAGCCTACGGCGGGGAGCCAACAGAATCGGCTGAAACTAAGTCAACCTCAGTTAATTCTACCTGCACCGAGATATGCAAGGATACATATAACGGGAAATCTTGTGCTAAAATACTACCTGTGAATGTTTATTACAAGGATAACCTGGATAAAGTTATCCGTATGTACGCCATCATTTATGATCAAAGCAACCGGTCACTAGCATCGCCCGAATTCTTCAATCTTTTCGACGTGAAAGATAAACCAGAGAACTATACCTTATCAACATGCTCAGGCAGAGTAGTCACTTTCGGGAAAAGAGGAAGAGGTTTCGTCATGGAATCAATAAATGGTAATTACAAATTTGACCTGTCTGTACTTATAGAATGTGATCATATTTCCAATAATAGAGACGAAATTCCTACTCCTGAAGTCACAATGCATCACCCTCATTTAAAAGAACTTAGAGGAAGCATTCCACCAATAGAGGAACACTGCCAAATTCTTCTCTTAATTGGCAGAGACCTTATAGAGGCACTACCATGACAAGATAAAACATCAAGGTCGCCACTTCACAGATGGAGCGATTCGATCCGCAGGATTCTGGATCGTGGGAGCAAAACGCTTGATCTCTTCTATTATTCACAAATGTGTGACATGCCGCAAACTAAGAGGAAAAACCAAATGTCTGATTTGCCAGAGGACCGTCTTGAACCGTCACCCCCGTTTACCAGCGTTGGAATAGACACCTTTGGACCCTGGAAATTGTTTCACGTAAACACGTGGTGGATACGCCAACTCAAAACGTTGGGCAATTCTATTCACATGCTTAGTGACAAGAGCTGTTCACATCGAACTAATTGAGGAAATGAGCTCTTCAGCCTTCATAAACGCCGTCAGAAGATTCACCGCTATAAGAGGCCATGTTAAGATTTTCCGATCTGACCGTGGAACAAACTTTATTGGCGCAATCGACGATTTAAAGATTAACTCAATCAACGTTGAAGATGGACCCTTCAAGAACTTTCTGTACAATTCTGGTACAACTTGGATCTTCAATCCGCCACATTCGTCCCACATTGGTGGAGCCTGAGAGAGAATGATTGGTATCTCCAGGAGAATACTTGATTCTATGCTTTTAAATGCAGCCGGAAGAAGCCTAACGCACATCGTTCTCAACACGTAAATGGCCGAAGTTTCAGCAATAGTTAACTCTCTAGTACCGGTATCGACAGACCCAGAGAACCCGTTAATCTTAACACCAGCTATGTTATGGACACAAAAGACCGATTACATCTTCACTTCGGATCAGCTTGGAGAATTCGACAAACGGGATCTATGTCTAGCCGAATGGAGACGTGTACAGGTTCTGGCCAGTGTTTTCTGGTCCCGTTGGAGGAAAGAGTACCTGCCGTTACTACAACCCCGACGAAAATGGACCGAAGATCGCCGTGATCTCATCGAAGGAGACGTCATTCTCCTAAAGGACAAAAACCTTTGCCGTACTCAATGGCCCATAGGAGTTATAGTTAACTCATTCAAAAGTTCCGACGGACATGTCCGGAAAGCAGAAGTACGAATAATCGTAAATGGAAAAGCCACCATCTGCACACGACCAATCGTGTACATGATTCTTCTCATAGAGAACGACTGTAAATATTTCCACACAAAAAACTTTTGCCGGCTGCAGGAGGCAAATTAATGCTTTAAAATCTTCCAGTAGAATTTTCCTCGGTTGAATTTATCCTTATGCATATTAAAGATCCAAATGTGTTTGCACCTTCCATAATCTACTGTTTTGTGAAAATTAAAAATTTACAACTATCTCGAAGTTCCATGCCATAATTTGAGCATAAAGACATATATTAGATGCAAAAGTCCTAAATCATGTACATACGTTAAATTTTTAAAGGCCATAGAAACAGGTGTGAACAATTAAAATTTAACAACTTGACCATGTTAACCTTCTTTAATAAAGATTGTTTAATTTCAACTAGATATCAGCCTAGGCTGTTTTGGTACAGTACACAGTGTGTATCAGCCTAGACTGTTTTGGTACAGCACACAATGTGGCGGGATTCAATCAGTTTGCGTGCGCACAAACCCCTTCAGAGAAAAGACAAAATATAGCCGACTACACGGTATTGGTTTTTCTCATTGTTGAATGCCGTACAGTTACCTATGATTGCTTACATCCACTTTATCTAACTTCGGTGGAAAGTTTTCGCATTGGCAATCATACCACATCTCCTTATTCTTATATTCAACACTTGGAGAGCTCAATTCAGGGTAAAACATTGCTACTCAAACAGTAAAATTTGTAAAACGAAGTGGAAATGTTTGTTCTTTAAGACAGTGAAAACGTACACTATCAGAATTACATACTGATAAAAGGGTTTAATAATAACAATGAATATTATTAGCTAGATATGCATTTTCCATATATATAAAAAAATGAGAAGATGTGGTATGATTTCCAATGAGACAACTCTCCATAAGAGACCAAATGATACAGACATTGACAATTATAGGTCACCGTACGGCCTTCAACAATGACCAAAGCCCATACCGCATAGTCAGCTATAAAATGACAAATGTAAAACAATTCAAACGAGAAAACTAACGGCCTAATCTATGTACAAAAATGAACGAAAACAAATATGTTACACAGCAACAAACGACAACCACTAAATTTCAGGCTCCTGACTTGGGAGAGGCACAAACAGAACGTGGCGGGGTTAAAATCGTTTGAAGGCGCCAACCCTTCCTCTAACCTGGGACAGTGATGTAACGGTATAGTCTATATCAAGTTGTTCTAATATATAAATACAAGATAATTTTATCTCTTGAATGGCGGCCTTTATACGATATCCCATAAGGCTATTTAGGGTTTAAAATTCACAAGATCTGAAGACTGAAAATCGAAATTTTAATTAGAATTGAAAACCTTAAAATTCGATATCAAAATTTGATATACGAGTTTGGACTTTGAGACACGAGATTCAATATCAAAATAGTCAATCAAAAGATACTTTTATGATTTAAGACTGAATTACATTTAAGTTATTTACAAATAGTCTTAAAATGAACTGACAGTAAATAAACTCATCATAGATACCAGGATTGCAATTATGTACGCCAGACGAGCGTAAGATAGTGTGGATGTCAATTTGCTGCATCCGATACGCTTATGCAGAAACATCAGCTGTTCAATATTTCGGTCATTTAGCCTGAAATTGTTTTAAAACATTTTATTGACCTTTACAACTTCACACCGTCACACCTTAAATGCTTTCTACTCAGAATTTTGATATTGCATCTCTAATCTCTAATTTCAAATATTTTAATAATCTATTACGAATGATCCTTCTTTCAATTCATACATGTACATATATAACTCGCCATCACGTCATTCTCCTAAAGGACAAAACCTTTGCCGTACTCAATGGCCCATAGGAGTTATAGTTAACTCATTCAAAGTTCCGACGGACATGTCCGGAAAGCAGAAGTACGAATAATCGTAAATGGAAAAGCCACCATCTGCACACGACCAATCGTGTACATGATTCTTCTCATAGAGAACGACTGTAAATAATTTTATGTTAATAGTGATACTATGGATTTATATAGTGAGATATTCAAGTGTGATTATATATTTGAAATAGTGATATCAGTTAGACATCAGACGAGGAGTATGCTGCATCACGTTCGTAATTATATTTATTATAACGTTTATTGGATTGTATTTTCAGACATTCCTATTTTCCGGAAATGAATCTGGACTTTACCGTATGTGAACTACCGTTTACTTTCTCTTCCTCGCCTTTCAATTGCAAATGGATGCCACGACAAAATTGATCCTGTGGATATTGTGACAAATCACCGTCAAGTACGTTTCAAATCGATTATAAACTGTTAAATATGTATTCCGTTAATTCCGTTAACTTAAATTACACGTTTATTCAACAAATACGAACTGTAATTGTTTATTTCTTTGAATTGAACTGCAAATTCTACTTTCGTTTTTGACTCGATTATTAATATTGCATTTAACGTTCATATATATTTCTTTCGTACATATTGTTAAATATTGTATTTTTATTTCTTTCAGTTTACCAAACAATACACACTCTGTAAAAACTGCTGTATCCCTTCTGGTGGAATTATATACAATCTTCAAACACAAGTTGTTTTTTTTATAAATTGCCGAGATTGCGTTCAGCCCTTGGTTAAACTAGCTGACTCAGGCTCAGCATTGTGTTGACAGGCTAGTTCTAGTTCGACTTCTTTTTTTTTTCTCTTGATAACTTTGACCACTCGGCCACCGAGATCCCTTCCCGTCTAGTGAGAATTGAACTACAGGTTTCAAAATAAAAACGTTTTCAGTACTGAAAAAGGCAGGGTGTGTCGTATGTCTTTTGAATGTCTGTATAATAGTAGGGATGATAATTTGAATAAAAATATAGAACGTAGTTTTCAAAAGGGCGATGCTTTACAGGCAGTCATTGATGACTATTGTCCGTTTGACTTCTGTATAAATGCCCAAAAAATTCTTCAAAATCCATTTGTTCAAATAAACACTTTTTCCTTGATGTGTGTTAATATATGATATGTACGAACTCTGACTATTCATTTCATATTTTTTGGTTTGTAATTAAAAAAGTTACCTATTAGGTCTTTATCATGTCAATGTCAATTTTATTTTTTTAAGTGTCAAAAACTTGATGGAGTAAGTGTAATTAGTTTAACGCAATGTACAATAAGCTGCACAAATATATGTAAAGGAAATGTACGGTAAGCTGCAAAAATTTCTTAACACCATCCGATTTTAAGCGTAATATTGCATGAATATATAAAATATTAACAACTTTTTTATAACACTCGCTAAGTTACATTCTAATGCATTGATATAATTTAATTTAGTAACTGCATCGGTTTATTTTCAAACTGAAATACGCTAAGATAAATTGAATGTTGATTGTTTCTATTTTTAGACAATAAATATATCATGCATATGTTGTGTGCAAGTTATCATTGTGTACAAATAATAATTTGTACTTTACTTTGTACAAAAAATTGTACAAATTTTAATTTGTATTTCAATTTTGTACAAACTGTTATTCGTCCAAAAAGTGTTTGTACAAAAATTGACTAAAATTCATAATTAATAAGTCAGAGATTTCGTAATAACAAATTACTTAAAACTTTTACTAAATTCTTCCATAGATACAAAGATTTATTTGGCTGTACCTGTAGCAAACTTATTTCATAAGGAATAGAAAATCCTAATTTTTACGGTGATGTTGTTTACCGAGCCCGAAAATTTAGATACGATCCGGGTAAACTTGTCAATTCTTTAAATAAACTTATTCTAAAACTGAGGTTACCATTTCAACACTGTAACTAGATCTTTAAATATTGTTCGAATTGGTATAAATATTGATTTTGTTATCAGTAAATTAAAACCATACTAAATATTATTGTTATAAACATATGCACATTCACGGTACTACAGTCTGTCGATACCTATATTTTGGCATTGCACAAGATCATGTTTTCCTCTGACTGTTAATGACGTCTTTACACTAAATCCATTCGATGTTGGATGTGTACTGATTAATATTTTAGTCTTAGATACATGATTTTTTATTAGTTGTTATTGGTTTTGAACTAGCTGTCAGTAACTGCGAGTACTCTCAGATCTGTACTTTGTGTCTTTATTTTTTGTTTTTAGGGATGTATAAATACACTGCCACGTTCGGTCTGTGTTTTTGTTAGATGTGTTTCTGCTTTATATCGAAATGATGAGTGAAGACCTTGTCAACTGATTTTTATAGTTTGTTATGGTGTACTGTTACACAACTGTCCCAGGTTTGTCCTTCAAACATGTTCAACCTCGCCACATTCTATATGAGCCTTTCCCTAGTCAGAAGACTGTAGTTCAGTGGTTGTCGTTCGTTCATGTCTGTCATTTTTTTTTTCGTAATTTGTTTTGTTATTCATTAGGCCGTTAGTTTTCTCAATTGAATTCTTTCATATTTTTTATGTCTGGGCCTTTTAAAGCTGACTATACTTTATGGGGTTTTCTCATTGTTGTAGGCCTTTCGGTTGCCCATAATCGCTTAAACCACTTTATTTAAACTTTGATAGATAGTTGTCTCATTGGCAATCATAACACATCTATTTATTTTTATATTACATAACTTTAGCCACACCATAAACATATGAGTAAAAGTAGTTCAATCTATACGTACATCCTTTTCTGTAGTATATAGTTATATCCGTGATGAAAACAATTCCGTACGAAATATTGAACATCCACCAAGATGGACTTAGATTAGGCGATGTGTGTGTACATCTTGTATAACCCCATTCATTTGATATAGGTGGGTTAATTGCATTTTGTGGTACAGCACTACCATATTGGGAACTTTGTGTAGCACTTCCAAATTTTGCAAGATTCTCTAAAACAAATATAAATGGTTAATTAAGTCCAAAAATATTTCCTAGAATCATTTAAAAGGTGTTAATAATGAAAACAACTCAGATACTGCTGTGAGGGGTCTTTAATTATCTTAATTCTCTGTAGTGTTGAACTTTGCAATTACTGACAAGAGTTGCAGTTCGTGATAAACATAACAATACATAACATACATGCTGTCTAAAAGTCAGTAACCTCGTCAATAGTTGTCGTGTGTCATATCTTAATGTTTTCGTAATTTGGAGTGTTGGATGTTGCATGATTGCAGATTTTTATTGTTTCTTTTAAATTTGTTTACAACTGTTATTGAATAGGAACGTTTTAGTTGACATATTGTTTAGACTTCTGTTTACTCTTGAAGACTCTATGTTGCTCTCTAGATGTGTTAAATATATTTAGTCGTAAAGCCATCTCTTTGACGTATATCCCACAACTCATTTTATTCATATGCATACATTCACATATACATGTATAAATGGCGAAGCCCATGAGGAAAAACCGCAATCGACAAAACACAAAGCTATATTTTGTATAGCTAAGTTAGTCGAAAGATCTAAAGGTGCTGGCGGAAGTGCAGGCGGTGTCCTTACCATGTTACAAAAGCATGGGTTCAAATCCCGCTCAGGAGGGAATTCCCAATTTCTAACATGATTGGGCTTCATTTCAGACAAATATATATATATATATATATATATTTGAAATACTCTAATTTCACCAAGTGGAACGGGGGATATGAGATGTAGCGAAATGAAACGGAACAATATTTTATAAAATTGTAAAAGCCGATGCTTAACGCTGAACACAAAATAAGTAGAACCTACAATACCGAAAAGTAACCTGGCGTTGTTGCAATACATGTATTGAATGTACTTAACACCATATCGCCTAATGATTTATAATTGTAGTATAGTCAGTAGTAGTTAAGAATGGGTTCTACACAAAGCCTGTACTATAGATAATTAAACAGCTCGTCAATTATCAAGTATATAAACGGCGACTGATCCAAATAACAAAATAATGACCCAACACTCAGTCAAGCCTCCCTATTCCAGTTATGTTCGCTATAATTAATTGCAACAGTCCTTCAATTTCTCCAATGGACCACACATTTTGAAAAAAAGTACTCAAAAATATCGTTAATACATTTATTTTAATGTATACTGCAAATGTACACCCGTAAGTTTCCACTCTTTCTTTCGACGTTAAAAAGCCATTAAAACAAAATCTGTTGAAAGGCAAAACTTCTTCCTATACCTACCATATATACCGCCTTTTTCTAGTGGCAATCCATATTCCACGCCCTTCATTCCGTTGAACCATCTTACAAATTCTACCTATCTAATATATTGTTAATTTGTTCTCGTTCTGAATTTGCATGAAATACTTGTCACTGGACGTTAATCAAACAACAATCAAGCAATCTTTAAGTAAGTCACATCTCACAAACCAGAAATTCACAATGTCAAATCAAAATAATACAACGACACTTTGTACATGACAGACCTGTGTAATTTCCAAATTTCACTTCAACTTATCTATTTTTTTTTCTATGAATAAGGAGATGGTATGATTGCCAATAAGACGTTTACACCAAAGACCAAATGACAAGGATGTACTATGTAATTATAGGTTACCGTACGGCCTTCTATAATGAGCAAAACCCATGCCGTATAGTAAGCGAGATTAAACAAGTTTGCGAGCGCTCAACCACCCCCTTACTTGGGACAGTGGTGTAACAGCACAACATAAGAACAAACTGTAAAAATCCGTTGGAAAGGGTTGACTCTTCAGATTGACACGAAGTATAAAGTCAACAAACAAAAAGACAAACAGACAAGAAACACAAAGTACCGATCTAACTTAGTCATTCTTAATCTTACAAACGAAGTACTGACGTACAACTTATACTATTAGTTACACAGTGTACTAGTGACCTAATACGCCGTCAAGCAAAACAAATGTGCAAAGAAAGTTGACATAAAACAACAACAAAAAAATAATGAAATAAGATAACTGCTTTCAATGCAATGAATTGTATGTCCATGTACTCGAATTGACTTATCAGAGACAGAGAGGTGTCCAAGTATTAAGAATAGGTGATTATTTAGCTGTTCTTCATTATGTCTTTACGGATAAAAAGAATTGTAAAAGATTTTATCCTGCAATCAGCCTTGTATTGTACAAATAACAGGTACACAAATAAAGTTTTGCTTTATTTGTACTTGTACAAATAAAGTCTCCTGTTACCCCACTTCCATGTTGAGCAAGCAGTAATGTGGATATTTCTTTTACGTACCAGTTCATTTTGGGGCCCTCTTCGCGGTCCGCGTTTACACTTTGTCGATTTCTTTGAAAAGTTAGAGACAATGATTTAGATTTTAACAACTAAAGCTTCAAGTGTTTGGAGTAAATTTCAGGATAAAACAATATATGTACATTGTCGGAAAATATGAAATTTATTTGTACTCGCTGCGAAACAGGAGAAAAGCTCGGCAAGCCTCGCTTTTCGTCCTGTTTCTAAAGCTCATACAAATAAATTTTATATTTTCCGACAATGTACATATATTGTATATTTACTACGGTGTTAAATTAATAATCTTTAAGAATAAGTTTATAAAGGATCAATGAATTTACATGGACTGTATCTAAACTAACTGACTCTATAAACAACGTTACCGTAAAAATAAGGATGTGATTATCCCATTTTTAATAAAATTTCTAAGTACAGCCAAAATTTCTAACCAAATCTTTGTATCTTCGAAATCCCTGACTTAATAATTTACCAGTTATACATAAATTCCGTTCATTGAAATCTAAAACGCGACCACACACACGGGCATGTCGAGCATGTCGCGAAATACGCACACCGTAAGAAAGGGCCAAAGGAACATCACCGTCCAAAGAGGGAAAATTAACAATAGGGAATTATAAGTACGTGTATATGAAACTGAAACATCCAAATCTAGAAAAAGGACAATTAGTGCTGTCTGTAATTGATTGATTAGAAGTCAGATCCATTCTCAATATACGAAATTCTTTATTATTTAAAGCCAAAATATCATCAAGGTAACGGTAAGTGTTTTGAAATTTATCAATTAAATGTAACTTCGACTTCGATCTCAACAGAGTTTGGTAATAAACTGTGATTCATAGCAATCAAGGAACAGTTCTACTATTAAAGGAGCACACTTGATTGCCACAGGAATGCTTACAACCTGTCGATAAACTTTATTGCCTAAACCTACATAGATGTTGTCAAGGACAAAATGCTCAGCTTTAATTATCTCATCACAGTTTTATTAAGTTAATCTTAGACTAGCATATTTTCCTTTTTCATTACAGAAAAAAAAATTTATATGATTTGCGGCAAATAAATTTGCAATCATTTTTTAGAGAACCATCTAATTAAATAAGAGGTCTTCTGTTTCATAAGATTATGTGGAAGTGTAGTGTACAGAGTCTAAAATTCATAAATGTCAACCAAATTGAACGTACCATCAAAAGCACGTAATTTATCCAAATCACCCAAAGAGATTTTTACACTCCAAAAATAATTAATTCCATTATTTTCAATGCTTTATTATAAATATTGATACCAAGTTCTTTAACAGAAGTAAGAAATACAAGTTAACACCACAGAAAGATACGTCGTAGAATGCTTACAAGAATCCGAGATGAAACGAAATTTGAAGGATTGTTCGTATAGTTTATGTAGTCTACATAGAAGGGACCTTGGATTATTCAGAAAAGTCTCCGCTTAAATGTGGTACTGGCTGGATTATTTACTATTTGATTCAATTAGGAGCGCATGGCTTTGAATGTAGAAAAATTATAATTTCATTCTGAAGAACTTCCATGTAGTATTTATATCATACTACTACCACGTTGTTGGCTGCTTTGTCGGTCGGTACGAACACGCTCTGTGAGTACTTAAATTTGGTTTTAATCCTAGAAAACTCATTTTTTAATGCCATAAGTCCAACAAGATTGATTTTGATTTTTGGTGTTTTAACGCCACTTTTAAGCACCGCTTTTGGGCTATTTCGTGGCGGCCAGTTTTTATGGTGGAGGAAGCCGGAGTGCCCGGAGAAAACCACCGACCTCCGATAGGAAAACTGACAATCCTAGTCAATTAAGATTGGAGTCGAGTGCACCCGCACGAGCGGGGTTTGAACTCACAACCTCAGTGTTGACTGGCTAGTGATTACAGTAGTAACTACTTAGACCACTCGGCCACCGAGGCCCCCAGTCCAACAAGAGGATAAGATTGTGGCTAAAGACAAGTATATGATGCCAATGGTTTTCTGTGATATTGCAGAATAGTAAAAATGACACCGATCGTTAAACTTTTCAAAGGATGAGTTTAACAATAACCATTAAAAAGTTATTGGTGGAAACGCTTTTTGGTAGCAAAAACCATGTATCAATAAAATCATAGATGAATAGGGAAGTACTTGAGTATAGTATCACCTGGGAGATAAATACTTTATAGGCATGTGCTGCTGGAATGTTCTCTTACAAGCTTTTCATTTGCAAAATGTATTACATATTTCTATACTAGTATATGTAACATCATTTTTTTGGCATAAAGTTTTCCCATGTAAATAAAAAAAATAATGTGCATAAGTACTGAAAAAAAGTGTGCCATTTAAATAATTATAAATAACACAAACCCAAAAATCTCCTTTCATTCATATTCATTAGTTCTCGTTCTTAAAATACATGACATATTTGTCACTGGACATAATTCAAACAACAATCAATCCATCATTAAGTTAACTGTTATTTCATTCGCATTTAACAAACCTGATAATGCAAAATACAATAATCCAAAGAACACAACAACATTCTTGATATTCTGTTACTAATACATTATAGATCAACCTGATATAATACGATAGGTAGAAATGAAATCATTTGTTTAAGAGGAGAAGCGGACTGAATAAATGTATATCAGTATGTACGAAAATTCATACCAAAGTCTCATAAAATCTATAGAACGTATGTAAAAAGTAGCCTTTTAACGAGCGGATCTTTTCTTAAACTTTTTCATTTATCGATTCGTTACGCTTGTGTGAAGTAATGAAAACAAAATCAGTGTAAATAATTTACAATATAAAAAAAAACTTACTTTGTGCTGTAACAGTCAACACAACAGCCACGTGTAGAAGAAACACACATAACATAGTATCAAATCTAATGACGCACGTGCAACCAGAACTTACTATCTGATAATAAAAATGTTAATAACAAAACTATACAAAAATGATATTAATAAGTATGCTTTGTTTACTATTTTAGGATTAATATGTACAAAAAGTTAAAAAAATATTGTGTTTATAATATAAGATGTCATCGTAAAAAAGGAATCTTTTTACCTTATTAAGTGAGTGATAATATACGATCGTTCGATATACTAGTACTCGACAGTTCCATACGTTATTTCAATAATGTATTTAGTATGTATGTAAATGCTCCAAGACCATAATCGGCCTCTGTGGTATTAACTTGCATCATTTAAATGATATTTCATTTTATAACCTCAAAAACCTATCCAGAATATAATAACAATAGCTAAAGACGGTCCATAGTAAATGAAATACAACACTATAAGGTTCTGTTATACAGTGTAATATGGAAGAAATCTGAACTACTGAAAATAAATGTTATATTTTCCTAATATTAAAATTTGGAACAATTTTTTTTCATTTGGAAAAATGACGGAGTCTTAGTTTGACTTAATCAAAGATGTATAATTACTTATTTACCTTGCATCAAGACTAGATACATTATTATCGAATAATGATAAAAGTCACACAAGGAAGTATTTTAACGTTTACCAAGAAGTAAGTACTTAATCATTTGAGTCACTTTTTGACGAAAATCTATATATTTACCGACATACAACTAGATATTTTTGGTAAGATTTGAAGGGAAGCTGGAAGATTTTTATCAATTAAATTCTGAGAAACACTTTAAAGGTTTCATAAACCTAGTAAACTCTTCTATCGTTATCATGTGGGAAGATTTACATGTAACCTTAATCTAATTTTCAATTCAACACTTTAAAAGTTTTTTTTTTTTTTAATTAGTGAGGTTATGCCTTCAAATATCATGACGAGTATGTTAAAAGTATTTTTTTTTTTTTTATCTAGTGAGGTTATGCCTTCAAATATCATGACGAGTATGTGTATATTTCGTTAGAAGATTAATTCTCAAACACTTTTTTTTTCATAAAATCGATCTCTCGATGAGCCAAATTTAAATATCTCGGATAACTATTCAAATTAGTAATATACTCACGGACCTTAAAAATGCAACACACATTTTTGTAATTTTTTTTTTGTTTTGTTTTTGTTTACCAAATCATGATAAATTTTCATATAATTGCTTTTCATGCTTTGAAAAATTCAATACCTAACTTACCTGAGGTAATTGAACATACCGGATTATTTACGTAGCACCAATTTCTAAAAACGATATTGTAACCAATGCATAATTTTTTAAAGTTTTTTTCTTCGAGAAACGTTTCTTTGAATCAATACCCACTTCTTTAATTAGGAAATAAATGTTGCATTTCCATATTGCCCAGACTGAGCAATACAAATCTGAAGCAGGCCATAATAAATTTGCAGGCATGAATACGTCAACGTGTTGTTGCTAGACAATATCATGTCAGAATTCCTCTAACAGTCCTTACAACAACGGTACAGACGGACGGGATTTGTTAATGACCACCAATGACCAGATCAACCTGTAGTGACAACCCCACGTCAATAACATGTCATTACGCAACGAGAGAGACAGGTTTACGACTTTAACGTCAACTACTTAAGTTTTCGGATGTCCTGGCAGAAAGATTCACCCAATAATTGTATCAAATATACTAAAATGCCATAGAATCGACTGCTGAAAAACATTTTAAGGCTTAGTTTAAACCACAAAATTGCCAAAACAGACTGCAATGTGTAAGACAGATGCCAAATCCGATGTAACAAAACAAAACTCAAATCATGCAGAACAGAAATGGTTGACTTTTCTGTCAATCATTTAGAAGTTGGTTGCAAGCGATCTTCGACGGTGACGGTGACACATCCATTGATAAGGAGAAAACCAGGTTTTCAGTGCATACAAAGGTACCACATGATTTAAACATACAACGTGACGTATTCAATTCAACACTCGAACTGCAAACTTTATTTAGACAATGAAGTAATGAATGAATTGTATACATATATATAAAAATAAGAAGATGTGGTATATATATTTATTTTACAAGTATTGTATATTTGAAAATAAAATTTAAAACGTATAATCTAGTGGTGCGTTTTTAAAATTCGTCACAGTATACTATAACAACGTGGTTTTAAACGGTACTTTTAATCCATCTGAATTGGATTTCAAAAAGTAATGAAACCCTTTATGTATTTATAAAGGAAGGTATTTTAGTATCAGAAGACTATCGAAATAGGTCGATTTTTATATGGAGAAATGTATTAGACGATACATATATATAATTTTTTTCTCATATCAAGAAAGAAGAAAAGGCTGTATGAGGTCGTGGGTTTGATCCCCGGGCGGGTTTTTGCTGCTTATCAAACAAGCGAGCGAGATTTAGGGATAAAACAAAAACTGGTCAGCTCGGAGTCAGACTTCTGTGTCCAGTTAGGGTGATATATCTCCTTGCGGACTATTAACTTGTTAATAAGCACATTAAAAATCCGACTCAGAGTTTCAATCTAGTACAAAGCAATGTTCACGTTTATATCAAATTAAAACGTTCTCGCGTTGAATATTCATTTGATTTGCCGCTGGGCGTTGAACAATCCCCATCATCAACAGCAGCAGCATCAGTAGCAGCATCATTATCATCATCATCTTCATCAGCATCAGCATGTCGTTGAACATAAGCTGCTCAATATCCAGTCAGTACCTTCATAGCTTTGTATTAACACCTGAATTAGCAAATAGGCCAATTTGTATTGCTTATTTTGAAAATTAGTATTTCTTAACACAGGGATTATTTTTATCTGTTGAAAAATAATGAAACTTTTAAAATTTCGTGTACATTTCGTTAAGTCTTAATTAACAAACAATAACCAGCATTCATCGAGAGTCGACTTACCTTGTATTAAGAATTCCACATCACAACAAAGCGGACGTAATTAATTTTTACTGTTTTCTAATAATCTTAATTTAAATCGGACAGTCAACATACTGTTGTATAATAACACTGCATTACGGGAAGGGGTGTTCATCTACAAATTAGTTACCACCCAATTCTCAGTATTTTGCAAAACTCACTAAAATATAACCGATATGGCATTTCAATGCGTGTCATTGTCAGAGGGACGTCGTTCGAAGTGAACAATACGTTTGTTGACTATTATTTTCATTGGTCGTGCTGATAGATTTTTGTAACAAATATTCCGTCTAGATGCTTTCCAAAGTAATGTTAACAGTAAATGTAATAAATTTAGAAGAGAAAAACGACAATTAAGCATATATGGTACATAGAGTTGTGTGGCTTTTTCAAAAAGGAAATTTCAGCTCCGAAGTTATCTCTTTCGTATTCTTTTCATTAGAAACTCACGATATTTGAATAATATGGATTCAATTACCATTAACATACATGTAGCTGTACTACTACATCATTTCGAGATTTGTTTTTAGAATTTAAACGCTTATGTTATAGTTGTTGGACATCGTACAGACCACAGAAAAAAACAAATCTAATTAACGATTTTGTATTTTGACACCAGCACTTGCAATGCAAAATGTTTGTTTGTGAAGTACGATAATGACAATGATGATGAATGGCTGTTTAAAGTCCAGTGGCAAATTAGATGCATAATCAGGACTAGAACATGTTAATGCGATATGAATGTATTAACCTTGATTTGTAACGCGCTACTACCCAGGTTAACAGTGCGCAGGAAGACATGTCAACCTAAACTGTCACATTAATCTGATTTAAAGCCGACCAGCTTTTACTATTTCTCCTTAATGCAGCGTACATGTACTTAGCAGAGAAGTAGCAAATACCAGTTTTTAAGTCTTTGGTTTGACCCGGACAGGGATCGAACCCACAACCTCCAGCAATCGATGCAAGCACGCTACCACAAGATCACCAAGACGGTTAGTTACACATACTCTGATCAAGATCAGATTGAAGAACTTTGAAAAAAAATCCTTTAAATGAATAAAGGTAGATTGGTCCTGTTCCTTCAACTATTGAATGTCTAGGATTAATTTGAATACAGCATGCGTATTAAAATTTGATATCAATAAATGTGTGCAAAACTTGAATGTTAAAAATTACAACGAATGTCTGTAATACAAAACTTAATATCTAACTGAATATCAAGCTGTCCAAGAGAGTGCTTGATTTACTTTTTCAAAATTTTGACAAACATCGATTTTCAGAAAGCACAAACAAAAACAACACAAGTTTCCACTTTAAAGGAATAGAAACGGCAAATCAAAACAAATAAATTCATGAGATAAATACAATTTATAAAAATAAAAATATTCAAATATTTTGTGTTACTCTTATTAGAACTTAAAATTGAGAATTGAAACGGGGGATGTGTCAACGAGACAACAACCCGACCAAAGAGCAAAAAACAGCCCAAGGCCACCAATGGGTCTTCAACACAGCGAGAAAATCCCGCACCCGGAGGCGGTTTTCAGCTGGCCCCTAAACAAAAATGTGCACTAGTTCAGTGAAAATGGACGTCACACTAAACTCCGAAACAAATAAATGAACCAAAATTAAAAAAACATACAAGATTTACAAAGGCCAGAGGCTCCAGAATTGGGACAGGCGCAAAAATGCGGCGGGGTTAAACATGTTTTGTGAGATCTCAACCCTCCCCCTATACCTCTAGCCAATGTAGAATAAATAAACTCAGAGTAATACGTACAGTAAAACTCAGTTTAAAAGAAGTTCGAGTCCGAAGTATACATGTAAATGTTTAAATAAGACTTCTTGATAATAGAAAAGGGGATATTAGTTAACAGGTCCTGAGTGGATGTGACAGGGTACTTATATATCCCCACATCAAAAAGACACTAAGTACAGATCTGGGAATACTCGCAGTTTCTGACAGCTAGTTAAAAGCCAATAACAACTAATAAAATAAATCATGCATTCAAGTCTGCACCTTACTTTCGCTAATTTATACCTCCTACTCGTGATCACAAAGGGAGTGGTTTACTGCATCCAACTTGTCCATCTGTCCAACCACCCGTCCATAATTTTGGTGACATTTAATTTGTTCAGTTGTGTTAGAGAATGATTTAATATTGGGTCTGATTTTTATAATGTAAAGTTGAACTGTGTTGGCGATTTTCTGATCAGCAAGAGAATGATCATAATCTGTTTGTCGTTACTTTAGTATTTTATTCTACCAACTGATCATGGATTGTGTTCGTTTCATTTAACTTTTCTTTTAACTCAAGGAACGAGTTGATATTGTTCTGAAACTTTATACTGCTGAGGTTTTTTTTCTCCAGATTTTCTACCGGAGAGTCACTTCCTGTTAAGCGAAACATTTGTTTTATCTATTTGGCATCAATTTTTTCGCCGATTTCTGACAAGCACAAGACGCAACGAGAGATTAAATATTCATCTTATGTATCCTTTTAAAAGTTATATAAAATAGAATAGTTAATAACAAAGAGGGCATAATAGGTGTCAGACCACCAATTCAAAATCCCTGTCTATTCAACCAAATTTTTGCAATTTTCACAGCTTTCTAGATATTTTACCTTAAGTTTAACTTCAAAGAAACCAGGTATATCCTGAATTGTACATGTACCACCTTTTACATGCCAATTTTCAACCTATCTTTAAAATCTTCTAGCAAAATACTAACGTGCGAAAGACAAGTACTGCTAAAAATAACCCTTGGGTTTCTGGAAATCTTAAATAAGTATACTATGGAGCGCATTAATCCTCAATTTTTAATACAAACTCGTGGACAGGTAAATGTTGGCTCAAAATGGTCTAAATATATTTCTCTTTCAACAAAAGTTTCATTTCTGCAAATTTGTTGGTTAGTTTAAGTATAAAGTTGCATCAAAAGGACTATTTTTTGTCAGGGAAGGGCTACTTTTACATACGTTCAAAATTAGAGTGGGTGAATTGGTGGTCTGACATCTAAAGTGCAATACAGACTGCACTTGATATTAGATGACAGACATTGAGAATGGCTGACCCGTTTTTATGAAGACCAAACTTAGTAAGTGAATGTTCAACTTAGAAAGCTCGTATATAAATAAAAATAACAAATGTGATATATCATTCATTTATGTACAATTGTAAACTGACAATTTTGAATTTGGTATCTTATAATATATTTTAATACAGTTGTGAAATTCGCTATATCTTTTGTTTTTTCTTATAACGGCGTTTGTTAAAAGGCCAACAGCTAATTTGTCGTGATATTTTTTCAGTCGGTGAATAAACACTTTTAGATAGTTTTTTTTTTATTATTATTAAATAGCCTGAATGAATACTGTTTTTATCATCGTAGGTACTTAACTTTGTATATTTTTGACATGGCAAGTTAAATCGCAGTACTAAGGCTAAAGCTATTTTCTTAATTGTTCCTGGATATGAAAAAGCAAATGAAATGCATATTTAAATTACAAGTACAAATGTCAAACGCAAATTAAACTATCGTATGAAATACATGAGAGGTAGATTTAATTTCTCCTAAATTTGTTTCACTTATAGAGACAAAATACGAAAGTTGATAAAACCTCACAAAATATAAATATTAAAGAGTCTGTATAAAATCATTAAAACATTTCGCAATGGTTATACATTATAAGTTATATGGTTTGTTACTGACCCCCTACGGATCCATTGAGGGCTAGTAGAATCCCCTTTACAAACCCTCTATTGATCCGTAGGGGTCAGTAGTGAACCGTATAACGAATTTATCGCACACGGGACTTTTTCTTTTTACATACTGCCGTTGAAGACGATACTACTGATTTTATATGTTTTTGCAAAATTTTGCATCGAAGTACATAAATAGACAATATACATTTATAAATATATGTGCATGTAATTACTTCCAATAAGATTTATTTAAGGTATATGGCGTACCGATTTTATTCATTTTATTTATAATTTCTCATTTTTCAAAATTTCGATTCGACCCATCTGGATGCATCTTCAATATTGTCAGGAGATCTATAGAAAGTAAAATTGTTGCTAAAATCTAAAAGCACCATTAATTATATCTATGTTACTGTGTTAAAAGACATGTCTGTTGATATTAATTCTGAAGTTTTCTGTAAAACATATATTTTACCGGATAGAATTAAACCAAAATGTGTACGATTTCCTAATGTAATCGATTATACAATTGTAGAACAGACATAGTTTTATTGTATATATATTATCCTTGAAAAACTTAAAGCAATCAAATGACTCGAGTCTGTAATTGTAACAAGGTTATGGACCATATGCTTTCGGCTGAGGATATCTTTTAACACATAAGGTAATAAGTATAGTCATCAACTCTGTAAACATAATAGTAATATCTTTCTTTATATAACCAACTTGAAAACTAAAGTTCCTCTCTGTAATGTTGCAAATGTAGTTGCTAATATAACCAGTGGATTTATTTAAAATAAAAGTCTTATATCTTTATATATTGTGTATATGAATAAGAAGATGTGGTGTGAGTGCCAATGAGACAACTCTCCATCCAAGTCACAGTGTATAAAAAGTTAACAATTATAGGTCAAAGTACGGCCTTCAACACGGAACCTTGGCTCACACCGCACAGCAAGATATAAAGGGCCCCAAAATGACTAGTGTAAAACAATTCAAACAGGAAAACCAACGGTCTAATCTATAATAAAAAACGAGAAACGAGAAACACCTATGAACCACACCAACAAACGACAACCACTGAACAACAGGCTCCTGACTTAGGACAGGTGCATAAAAATGCAGTGGGTTTAAACGTTTTAACAGGCGCCAACCTTCACCCTAACCTGTGTGTTTACTTTACAAATTATTTCTTTTGTCAGCCTTTGTTTAGCTTTTACTTTCGAGTTTCAGTAATGATTGATTGATTGATTGTTGGATTTTAATGCCACTTTCAGCACTTTACACTATGTCGTGGCGGCCAGTTTTTATGATGGAGGAAGACGAGTGCCCGGAGAAAACAACCGACCATCGGCAGGAAAACTGGCAATCCTAGTCAAATTGAAATATAGGTCGAACTGCCACGTGCGGTATTCGAACTTACAACCTCAGCGTTGACAGGCTGTGATACTGTAGATGAACTACTTAGACCACTCGGCCACCGATAGATATAAGAAGATGTGGTATGCGTGCCAATGAGACAACTCTCCATCCAAGTCAAAATTTATAAATGTAAACCATTATAGGTCAAAGTACGGTCTTCAACACGGAGCCTAGGCTCACACCGAACAGTAAGCTATAAAGGGCCCCAAAAATTACTAGTGTAAAACCATTCAAACGGGAAAACCAACGGTCTAATCTATATAAAAACGAGAAACGAGAAACACTTATGAACCACATCAACAAACGACAACTACTGAACATCAGATTCCTGACTTAGGACAGGTGCAAACAAATGCAGATGCCCAGTTTAAAAATGCAAAGAAGAATTAATCAGACAAACATGGTTTGAATGTTTTCATGGAAAGGTCAGTATTTTTGCATTGATAATGATTGTCTTTGCTGTTATAATTCAAAATTAATTGACTTCAAATTAACGCGAAAGAATAGATTACATGTTAGCTGTCAACACAATATGATACACCATTGCTGGTCTATAAAAAAGGAAGGAACAATTTTACTTTTATTTCCTTAAAATCTTTCAACTACAGAATGTGTCCCAAACAAGAGCATGAAGAAAGAACAAGAATCACATTTGCAAAATTATATTCAAATGCTTACTCAAAAATTAATTTTTTGAATGAAATAAGATTTGTGATTCAATTTTACTTTTTAAGACTGACAGCATATTGTAACGACTTTGCACATTAAACCGAATGGATATAATTTATTTAGAATGTGAGGCTTTACCGAACATACTTTGCATGGATCTTTTGATTTGGTATTAGATTGAAATAAAATTAAGCTATTATAAGATAAATTCAGATTTACTTTATGAAGCATTATCTTATATAATCAAATATGTACAAATGATTAACAAGAGAACAATTGAAGGTCTTTCCACCTCACATGTTAATAATTAAGGTTTTAATGAACATTTACATGTATACTAGCAAAAACTGTTTTTCAAACTGATTCCAAAATATTTGGTTTTTGTGTATTTCCGTTTCAAATAATGGAGATAATTAGCTTCTACCAGTGTCATATGAAAGCTTTCATAACACTGAGTAGAAACATTTTTAGAGGTTTCCTCCCCAAAGGTATCACCAGCTGGTTGGCTGAAAAGTTAAAAACTATATTCAATACATGTAAGATAAACTATCTTATCTTATATCAAATTCGTCATAAACATCTTAGCACAAAGCTAGCTCACTTATTCACATACCATTAAAGAGGGAATGAAAATTCAACAACAAATGATGGATAGCATTATCAATGGATATTAAATCATACAAGACATCAACGTCTACAATGTGTGAATAAAAAAAGCCAGTAACGGACAGTAGAACCTGAGAAAAGAAAAGGATTAAATATATTTCATCAGGGCTTTTCTAAGGTACACGCGTATGGGCAGGAAGATACACTAATTTCCACTCGATCCTCGATAACAATGACATTAAATATAAATCACAACTTGTTAGGGGGCTACAACCCAGAATTATAAATAAAAGAGGAGAGGAAAATATAGAATGATCCATCATTTGTTTTTTTCCTTAAGGGTCATCAATCAATGACAGTATACCACAAGAGAAATGTAGTGCACAGTATGCTTCAATTTAAGATACAATAAAATTGATAAAGATTGTCGGAAGAAAAAGCTTCTGCTTAAAACTTACATAACCAGTGCATTTAGAGTTATGAATAGAAAAACAAATCATAGTATAATCTTTTTGGTTTCATGTGGGATGGGAAGTATTATCACGATAAAAAAATTCATATGGTACACAGCACTTGCCAAAAATAAAATTTTTATTCCAAATATCGTACATATTTTAGATGACTTCATGATAGTTGAAAAAAAAACAGAAGACGGCTGCAAGAAAAAAATGGAAAGTTTTCTTGCGGTTTGCAATGATATGGGTATACAAATGTCAAAAGAAAAGACATTCCAGCCATCCCGGGTCATGAGTTTTGTTGGTTATGAAATCGACGCTATGTTGATGGAAGTAAGACTTCCCATCGATAAGCTTGCTAAGTGTCATGATCTTATAAACATAGTATTACAAAAAGAAGAAAAAATACATTGAGGGATCTTCAGTCTGTCATTGGTACACTCATCTTTGCTTGTGCGGTTGTTATACTAGGAAGGGCATTCCTGATAAGACTAATAGATTCAACAATTAGGGTCAAATAGTCCTTTCATAGAATCCGGATAACGGTCAGGCAAGATCTGAATACATAGCTTAAATTTTTGAATACGAAATGTTCACGGGAAGTCATTGATTTTATCAGACCGTTGGTTAAAGTCTGATCAGTTGCATTTGTTCACAGATGCATCGGATACATATGGTAAATGTGCTATGTTTTATTCACATTGGTATTCAGGCAAATGGAGACCAGAATAGCAAACACAAAATATTGCATTTTTGAAGCTTTATCCAATAGTGTTGGCAGTTGAAGTTTATTTAACAAACAAACGTCAAAAGATGCGTTGATTATGTTTCTGATAAGGAGACTCGTTCTACACTGCCTGAGAAACAATGTGAACTTTAAAGCCAAATATATGTATATATATATATGGATAAAAAAATGTATTTAATTTTAGCAGATGCATTTTCTCTTCAACAGGTAATGAAATTTCACCAGTTAGCACCATGGGCAGACATTTTTCCCACACCAGTTCCCAACTTGCAAGATTTGCCCAGCTGCAGAAACAATTAAACGAAATTTTCAACAACATTTTATCTGAGTTTTCCCAAAAAAAAAACGTACAGAAGAGCACTTGCCCATTGTAAGAGTTTTGCTGGAGATTATGGCATTATATTTGAACTCTCAGTTAGTAGTTCAGATCTCAAATTATGTATAGCACATTTGAAAAACAAATCCTTTCATCAAGTTCTAGCTCAACATATTATCAGCAATAGGTTTTACACAAAAAATTAATTATTGGCCTGACCAACTGACTCATTCATTATTGATAAGGTACTGAAATCAGTGCACAAAGAAAGAAAACATGATATGAGACTTCCAATCACAAGCATTATTTTGCATCAACAAGTAAATGCATTTAAACATAAGACGTGTTGTTAGGGATGAGGGATGGATATATACCCTGCCACGTCCTGTCTGCGTTTTTGTTTGATGTTTTTCTTTGTATCGATCTGATGAGTTAAGCCTTTTTCAATTGATTTTTACGGTTTGTTCTTATTTTTGCTGTTACACCACTGTCCCAGGTTAAGGGAGGTTGATCGCTCACAAACATGTTTAACCCCGCCACATTCTTTATGTGCCTGTCCCAAGTCAGGTGCCTGTAGTTCAGTGGTTGTCGTTGGTTCATGTCTGTCATATTTGTTTTTCGTAAATTGTTTTGTTGTAAATTAGGCCGTTAGTTTTCTCAATTGAATTGTTTCATATTTTCATGTCCGGGCCTTTTATAGCCGACTATACGGTATGGGTTTTTCTCATTGTTGAAGGCCGTACGGCTGCCTATAATTGTTTACATCCACATCATTTGAACTTTGGTGGATAGTTTTACATGGAAAAGTGGTTATAAACTTTATGGATTTCAAACATTCTGATGGAAGATAATATCTTTAGAAATAGTTAAAAATAAAAATAACAACATTTTCGCAGTAATGGCGCTAACAAGTTACTTAACCATGTGAAAAAAAACAAAGGAGGTCAGCTATTTATTAATTCCAGCGGACAAGCTATTTGTAGACAACTCTTTCAAAATGCATTGAATTGATCCCTGAATTTTGGTGGGCTCAGCAGAACATATTACAAACCTCATAGTTTTACAATTGGCTTCACTACTGATGCAAGTGATGAAGGATTGTCAAATGAAACCATCAGCACATTAGGTGGATGGAAATCTGATGCATTCAAACTGTCACAGTATATTAGACAACTAGGGCAAATTTCAAATTTTGATCAGCTTTACAACTGGTACCATATGTTGTGTGTCACTGAATAAATAACAGCCGTTTATTATTTTCATTTTTGTACAGGGCTTGTGGGTCACAGCTCGCTTCAAATCGTAAAATGTGACAGAATAGCAGTATATTTAAAACAGTTGACAAATGGAAAATTGTGAATCTAAACAATTGATTAAGCAGACGCAAGGACAACCTGGATCCTAAAATCATTGTTCACTGTGGATTTATCCGTCACCTTCTTGTGGAAAAAATGACGGGAGCCAGATTTTTAGGCAAAATACAGGGCCACATGACTTTCAAAAAACACAATTTGCTTATAATAGTATTAAGCTGCATACTGATAATAATTGATTAGGAAAATAACATGCTTTAGGTTCTAATAGGTTTAAGGGAAATATATATTGTATTAACAAAGTTTTTACATGCGTTGCATCGTCTAATAATGAAACTTCAGTTAGATTCGGCTGTCATTCTGTGGTTTATAACAAGGTCATGTTGCAGTACCATTATATAAAGTATCATTCAAATTTATAATAGAAATAATGCTGTCAGTTTCCAATGAAATACATGGACATACACAATGTGATTATGTCCTCTAATTATAAAAATAAGAAGATGTGTTATGATTGCCAATGAGACAACTCTCCACAAGAGACCAAATGACACAGAAAGTAACAACTATAGGTCACCGTACGGCTTTCAACAATGAGCAAAACCCATACCGTATAGACAGCCATAAATGGCCTAATGTATGTACAAAATAATGAACGAAAACAAATATGATATACAGCAACAAACGACAACCACTGAATTACAGGCTCCTGACTTGGGACAGGCACATACAGAATGTAGCGGAGTTAAACTAGTTTGAAGGCGCCAACCCTTCCCTAACCTGGGACAGTGGTGTAACAGTACAACATAAGAACAAACTATAAAATCAGTTGAAAAAGGCTTAACTCATCAGATGGATACAAAATTTGTTACTTTGGTTTCATAGGTTTGTTTGTACCAATTTGATACATCTGTGGGACACAATATCTGTAAGTTGTGTCCTTTTAGTATTATATATTTTTGTTCGTATCAATTAGATACATTTGTGGGACACAATGTCTATAAATTGTGTCCTTTTATAAACATAAGGAGATGTGGTATAATTGCCAATGAGACAAATATCCCCCAAAGTTCAAATGAAGTGGATGCAAGCAATTATAGGCAATCGCACAACCTTCAACAATGAGAAAAACCATACCGTATAGTCGGCTTTAAAAGGCCCTGACATGAAAAATATGAAACAATTCAACTGAGAAAACTAACGGCCTAATTTATAACAAAACAATTGACGACCAACAAATATGACAGACATGAACCAACGACAACCACTGAACTACAGGCTCCTGACTTCGTATATACATGTATTTTAAAAAAAAAGAAGATGTGGTATTATTGCCAATGAGACAACACTCCACTAGATCCCAAATGACATAGAAGTTAACAACTATAGATCACCGTTCGGCCTTCAAGAATGAGCAAAACCCATGCCGCATAGTCAGCCATAAAAGGCTTCGAAATGACAAATGTAAAACAATTTAAACGAGAAAACTAACGGCCTGATTTATGTGCAAAACAATGAACAATGAACGAATATTTGTTTATAGGACACGATGTCTGTAAATTATGTCTTGTTAGTATATAGTTGTGTTTGTATCAATTAGATACATTTGTAGGACACATTGTCTATAAATTGTGTCATTTTAGTTTATAATTGCGTTGTATCAATATGATGCATTTGTGGGACACAATGTCTGTAAATTGTGTCTTTTAGTATATAATTTCATTGTATCATTTTAATACATTTGTTGACATAATTTTTGTAAATTGTGTCTTTCAAGTATATATTTTTGGTATCATTTGGATACATTTATCGAATACAATGTTTGTAAATTGTGTCATTTAAGTATGTTGTTTTTCCTGACACTAACATGTATATATGTCAAGCAATAGTATGTTATTTTTCCTGACACTAACATGTATACATGTCAAGCAATAGTATGTTATTTTTCCTGACACTAACATGTATATATGTCAAGCAATAGTATGTTATTTTTCCTGACACTAACATGTATATATGTCAAGCAATAGTATGTTATTTTTCCTGACACTAACATGTATATATGTCAAGCAATAGTATGTTATTTTTCCTGACACTAACATGTATACATGTCAAGCAATAGTATGTTATTTTTCCTGACACTAACATGTATATATGTCAAGCAATAGCATGTTACTCAGATTCAATGTTGGTAAATTTACTGGAGCTTACAACTGTTTCACGAGTCATAAAAGTTTATTGATAGTACTTTTATATCAGCTCAACTGTACATAAAAGAAGTTTCATTCCTAAATCTACTGTTCGTTTTGTCAATGCATCTATACTACTAAAATAACGAGGTCCAATTTGTTAGCGGGCATGACGTAAAAACGACGAATCAAAGAATTCAACTCTATATATAACTAATATAGGACAATGGTGTTGATTAAAAATACGCCATTCCAGGCCCTTTTGTTTTCCACATAATTAATATTACCAATAATTAACAAGTTCCGGGTCGAATCCGATACCGATACCAATGAGTGTATGTATCTCTGTGTCTCCCTCCTTTAATAGGAGCGCTACCATGGGTTATGATGTAAAGGAGTACATTTAACACACTGTACAGATTAAATGTGAGCATTTGCCTACCCAGTTTACAAGCCCGCTATGATGGATCTTACTACCAGAAAGTTAACCTTCCCCAAAACAATAAGTATATGTCACATGTAGTTTCCGGTTGTAGTAAGAAAACCAGGTTCAAACAGAAAGATTTTGAAAGCAGAGCAAACTGTGCACCTTATAATCAGATGACAATACGATTACTTAAAATCCAAGCTAAAAATAAGGCGTAGGTACTTTAATTCAGTCACTGACCCGCGATGTCACGGGTGTGTTCTAGTATTATATATTGCGAACAATACCTTTGAACTATGTTGTATCAGCAACATATTGTCTAATTTTACATATTTGGGATCTTAGTTAGATATTAAAATGTATGCAGGTTCCCTTTGTGTAGTGTTTCAGCTCCGAAAGACTTTCATACGATATGGCGGTATCTGCTCCAAAAAGTTGAGATGTTACACTATTATAGTAGCAAATTTTAGTTAAGGGGAGATAACTCTAAATTAGTTGACTTTTCAAAATTTAAGATATCAATAATTGAGGACATTTGTCTTTTTCACATAATACAAAATATGTTTTATGGGTTGAGATTGTACTAAAAGTATTGTACATTTAAATTCATAATTGGTAGTCATAATTGTAGTATATGCTAAATTTTATACATGTATCTTTTCATATGAAATTTAAATAATAACTGTCACATTTGTGGCTTGCATCATCATAACTTGTGTTAGTTGTTATTTGCCTTCAGCAGACCATAAAAGTGTGATAATACAGGCTCAAGTCGGTAATTATAATCAGATATTTTTCAAGACATTTCGAATCAAACAGTGTATTAAGAAAACGCATGCCCTAAACATATTAAGATGAATGACATGGTCGGTGCCTCGGTTCATTTATGCTATACATTTGTAGTTCTTATGCTTCAAAGATAGCCAGTTTTTCTGCCAAAGCTCTGTGTTTTCTCCCCATGCACTCTGGCTTATTCACCAACAAACACTGGCGGCAAGGATAAAGCCAAGAGTGCTAAAATGGCGTGAATCACCAATAAGCAATCAATCAATCACATTATAATTGGTTTGGCCATGCTCCTAGATTTGGCACTTGCTAATGAATATGACTTTGCAATCGAATGATATAGTAACGTATGGATGAGATGCTCACCCTGTTGACACACCTTGTTTCACTCCGCTTCCGGTTTGGTTATCCTTCCCTGCTTGTCTGTTTGGTCTTCACTGTTCTTAATAAAAAAAATATACAACTGGTATGGTTGGTCTCCTGAATTTCAGTCTAGAATATTTGTTGTGTTGTTCGAGGTATT